>JAZHYW010015408.1:0-15072 GCA_037355805.1 Ixodes ricinus
TAGTGCCATGAGAAGAAACGAATTGTTCCATTTTATTACTTTTTGTTGTAGGTTTTTATTTGTGTATATTTCTTCAGTGTTATATTTTGAAGCGTCGAGCACAAATTGGAAATAAATTTATCTGCACCTTTTCGTACAGTTGATATTGTTTGTGTCTCCATAACTAAATTAATTTGGTATAAGTCTGCGTAATATAGTTAAGTGCAGTGCTATTAAAACTTCATTTTTCATGATGGTTTTTATGGTGTATACGTCATCATGAACAACAATCATATTTTTGTAGACTTGCAATTTTTCGAGTGTAACAAATTTAGGAATGAAATATGTAACATGCCGCATTTTCGACATTATTTGTTATCTCACCGTAATGCAATATTTATGTATGCGAATAGAAAAATGAACTTAAGAACAAACGCCGGTTTGCAAAATCATATAAAGTAGGGTACTCGCCTTGTGCAGGATGAACTGTTCTTCCTAAACGATAGCCTTTACCGTCTTGTGCAGCAAAATAGCGTTGTCCATTTCCCTACACTCTAAGAAATCGCTGCTCGTCTACTTACCCGTAAACCTTCGTTGCATAGATGCACCAAGCATCCGCCACTCCACTACGCAGTTTGCAGTTCCCCGGAAGCATTTCACAGAAAATTTGCGATAAGCTCGAAAAAGCCTCAAAATGTCGAGACTGAAGTTGGCCGACCAGTACAAAAAGGTAAGGCGAAATCTTCAGTTCAAGGTAGGAGATCGGGTGCTGAGGCAAACCCATCCGCTGCGTGATTCAGGTAGAGGTTCAATTGCCTCTTCTTGCATAAAGAAGGGTGTACCCCTGTTTCGTTAGCAAGACGCTTTCCAATCTGTCTTTCGAGGTGATGATGCATTGAGAATCTGGAGAAGTGTAAAGATCTAATTATGTAGCTGCCCTAAAACTTTCTCTCCGTCCGTTGAGTCATTTTGCTTTTAATTTTCCTAGCGCCTCGCTGGACAACCCGAACCGTAGCAGCAGCGACGCAGTCACCATCACCGGACGCGCAGTGGCCGCATTGGTCCTCTCAGAAAGCGCTGACGTCGGTCAGAGAGCCAAAGCAAATCAAATGAGTTTATTTCCACCTTGTAAATAATACAGATGGAGGGACTGGGGAAAAAAAGCTGCGCTTAGCGGCTTAACGAGCCCACAGTCCCTGTATTAATGGCAACTAAGCAGCACTACGGTGGGAAGAATGAACATGCATAAAAAGGGTAATGAACGAAAACGCAAAGGTATATAGGCATACAAAACAAAAATCATACTCCCATGGTTACAGACATTGCACGGAGTTTGCTGTACTTACAGGCAAATAAATCAAAATGCATAAGCTGATAAGCGTTTAATCATGACGGAAGTGTATAACACAGGCATTTTTTTCTGTAGTTTAAACGAGGTGTAGGTACTACCCAATTCTCTCCATGTCTTGTAGTATAGTTCAATTCTCTTATTTGTAGTTGTGCGATATTACGTATATTATTTATATTCCTCTGTATTTCCAAATGATATCGTAAACTTAATCGATATTTATATAGGTTGTAAGCTGGGATTACGTGGGAACGATAGAAAAAGTTTGCACATGACGCTCTGTAGGGCCCGTTGTAAATATGTCGAAGACATTTTTTCTTTGTACCAAATAAACACGTTGTAAGTTTGAAAATGTCGTTGTCCCCCACACTAGTTGACAGTAATTCAAATTGGAATAAAAGAGTGAATTATACAGAAGTAACTTGATTCTTGTGTGAAGAAGGTATCTAACACGACCTATTATTCCAGTTATCTGAGCTATTGTGCCTACTAAATGTTTTATATGACTATCCCACGACATATTTGCGGAAAGCACGACACCGAGACATTTAAAGTGCTGCACTATTTCTATTGGACGGGAATTAAGAATAGTATCTCCATGTACTAGAATTGGCGTATTTTTCGGTCTAAATATTACTGCTTTTGTTTTTAATTCATTTATTTGCATGGAATTAGATTTTGACCAGTTCTCCAATGCTTTCATTGTGTGATTACATGAATCTACCAATTCATGGATATCAGTACCGGCAAAGAAAATACTAGTGTCATCAGCGTAGATAATGAATTTGGCATGAGGGTTAATTTTTGCAATATCATAAAGATAAATATTAAACAGCAGTGGCCCTAATATACTACCTTGTGGTACTCCACAAGTCACGGATGAGAGCCTTAGAACACATGTTGTTTATCTGAACAACGTGTATTCAGTTTGATAAATAGGATTTCAAAAGTAATAAAGCCTGTCCACAAATACCATAGTAACTAAGTCCAAGGTCCCGTCGGACCCGTGCTCGTTCATCTTGGAAGAATCCATTCTCCTTGACATAACACGACGCTCTAAGCCGCCCCTAATTGCTTTTAGAAAGGGGGGGAGTGTGGGAAACCTGATGGTCCGAAGCTTACGACCAAGTTAGCGGATGTTAAATCGTCTCTGACCATTTCGACCGGCAGGAGGCCAAGCTCAATCCGTCACGCGAGAGGCGCCTGTGGCGCTTCGCCAATGATAAAAAGCCGGCGCAGAAGTACGCGCGAAGGCTTTTTGGGTGGCGGCGAGTTGCGATAACACTCAATAGATGATTACGTGTTATTGAACCCGTGCGTTCTGTCATTCTCTAAAGCAGGTAGCAGCAAAGGAAATCCTACGAACTATGGCGACAACGACCAAGGACGACCACTGACAATTGACCACGACAACCCAAGAATACCGCCGACGATGACAACCGACAATGACGACCGACGACGATGACGTCAACATCGACGCCCGACGTTAGTAAACAATGATGACTAAGATGCAACGACGGCAAGTGACGACAACCAGTGCTGATGGCGAACTACAACAAGCAGGAACTTTTCACGAGTGCCCGATGGAACTGTGACTAGTGTGAGAATGTCAAGAGATTTTTTAATCGTGTATAATCATGCTTTCATTTCGCCTGTTTTTGATAAGCAGCTGGATGTTGCTTAATAGAGGGGTATAATCCCGCCTGCGTGGTGGAGTGGGCAACGCAGGCGGCTGCCACGGGGAGGGACGGAGTTCTAGCCCCGCTGTGCTCGGATATTTATTTTCTAAATCTCCGCTCTTCTGGAACGTTCCAGCCCATTCTCGGCTGTCATCGCGTGTTCTGGTTTGAAACATTTCTGAAAGTACCGCGTGTAAAATAGTGGCGTTAACGTGATGTTTCGGGACAATCACCCTTCCCGTCGCCATCCCAGAATGTACAATGTCTTTATGTTTTAGTTTATGGCCCAAGTTCACCGCATTAAACATTTTTATATAAATAATATTAATGATCGTTTATTTCTCATAAATGTTTTGCATTCGGTTATCATTTTTCAACCGTTTTAATTTATATTTTACGCCATTGATTTATACCAATAAGACTTCACTGACTGCCATCAAGGTGACCTAAATGCAGGTAGAAACTGAGGTAGCGGAGGAGATGAGAGCACCCGGGGACGTCAGAACACCGAGCTCTTGTTGGATCTATTACTGGGGAGACGCAAAGCCAGCTGTCATTGTCTCTACTAACTGTTCGACCGGGCTTTCTGTAAGCCGGTTCAGTGTGTAATTAGATATATGTTTTACGCAGATAGCTTGCAGGCCGTCAACTACATTGAAAACTAAACACGCTGGATTCTGGCGATTAAACGTGAATGAGGGGAGCAACCATTCTAGGAAATTAAATACCGAAGTGAATATGTCGTAACATTCATTCTTTAAAATGAATTGGAAATATATATTAAAGCAACACCAGTCCTCGTACTCAGACACAAAAGTTTAAGTTGCCTAATACGCTTTGGAGACCTTGCATTTATTTGGGACACATATACCACATTGTACTCAATGCCTTTTACGAAATATTTTAAATGGATTCGGCAGCCTTCTTAGCACGCAGGATTTATACACGTGTCTCCTGCGTAGGAACGCATATGTGGCAAACGTTAGCGTGGCTTGTCTCGAACTAGCAGAGATTTACGAGACACATATTTAGAAAAAATAGAACTCATGGTTAATGTATTATACTGCGATTCGTATATGGTGTTTTAGCAGAGGGTTTCAAGAAGCCATTAAAAAAGGTGGCTGAAAACAAAAACATTTTCCGGGAACAAACCGCCAGTGACATTGGACGCAACAAATTGAACATAGATGCCAACTAGAGAAATTATTATCTAATATTCACTAATTTACGTTGTAATAAGTTAAAGTAAACGTATGGTTCCAATGCGAAACTGACTGAGCATCATCGAACAACACAAAGTGAATGAACTTAAAATAGATATAAAAGAAGGCTAAATATTTTAGGGCGTTCCGGAAAAAAAAAAAAAGCTTAGATGCGAACGGGTTTCTAAGTTAGGGCTTCCCCATGGAGCGCATCTGCAACAGCGGTCATGCCCCCGCCTCGCCTCGCCCTCCCCCCCTCTTCCCCCCCCCCCCCCCCGTGCAGAATACTTCCCTCCGTTCTACGAGGGAGGCGAAGTAATGGCTTTGCGCCTCGGGCACCACACCGAGAAGTACGACTGCAGGCGCAAAGATCCGCTCCAATAAAACACCTAAACTTAAATACGCGTCCAAATTGATTTCTTTAACGCCGTAAATGCATTTTTGCTTTACATATCTCGAAATTAGGTTTATTTTGTGGTTTTCAAAGATATTTAGCAAGTTTACTTTTAACCCGTATGTTTATTTTCATAAATTTGAAAGTTATTTAGTAAGTTTTGGTTAACTTTTTAACTGATTATCATATTCTTGCAGTACCTAAGGTGCCCCGTGGCTGGCAGTTAGTTCCCGGAGAGAGTAACTTTTCTTAACCACCCTGTTTTTAGGGACATTTAAAAGTCTTCGCTGAAACGTCCTATATATAATTAGAGCAATTTTATATTTAATACGAAATTATCGTCCTAGTGCGCAATAACCTCATCTAATGCATATAATCAGTTCGTACACAAGGACAACCATCTTCTCCGTATTGTGCTACGGGGAAATGACCTCTCACGAACCAATATAGTAATATGACTTTTTATCATTTCTGAGGCTATTGACATCAAGTTGATAATTTTTATTCTGAATGAAACCAACATAAAAAAGAGATAATTATGTTGCTCTTAACACTTGGCTAAAGTTTCTACATTTATATAGGACGTCGATGTAGACCATACATCAATTTGGCTTATTTTTTCTGTCATCGTTATATGAATAAGTGTAATCAATTTAAGCTTACAAACTTTCCAAACAAATTATTTTATCTCACACTTGCTACACGTTTCAAGATGTTACTAGTATCCTTGGCCTATTATAATTCACGCATATCCCACCTCTTTCTTTCGTCTATTAAATTTGTGTTTCTGTTTTTTTACTGCCTGTTTGTTTTACACAACTTATTTTCATAAAAACTTTTTTGGAGGCATTGTTCTTCCTAATGTCCTGTTGTGCCGTTATATAGGCCTGCAGATAGCTAATGTGGACCATGATTTTTCAAATAAATGAATAAATAAATATCTACAATTTTCTTTAAAACTTTTTTTACACAGAAACAAATGAAAGCAGCCGGCTGTACGGTAAGGTTGGGTATCTAAGGTAATATGTCACAATTGGAATCTTATAGGACGAAGTATACTCCCGTTCTCCTCGAGTAACTGCAACCCATTTCGCGAAATCCCACTGGAAATCACAGCGAAATCACTACTCTAGAAGTATGCTCAAACTCCAGAGCAATTTAAAATGAGGTCGGTAGACATAGCCAGTCTTCCCTTTGAATAATGAAATACCGAGAACTTAGTCTCTTTCGCTAGATTCAAAGCAGGCCACGGTCGTTTCGGGAAGACTTCCGCAATTTCAAAGGGACTTTGCATCCGACGTAGAACGGGTTCCCAAGGTAACGCCCTATTTACATAAGCTGGAGAGGCACACATTGCTTTCGGATCTCGAAGGGTGAAAAGGAACGGAACGGGAGTAGATTATTTTTCTAAGGGAACGGGAGTAGATTATTTCACTGTAGCGTGCCGCAAACAGGGATATTTTCGCCCATGAACTTTCTTCAGTGCTGCAACAGAAGCTTGTACACTTCTCATCAATGAGAAACTGCATGATTTCAAAGAATAGCAATAATAAATAAGTGACTACATTGTTCTCGGTTAAAAGGCATTTAGTAAAAAAAATAACAATAAAACGCCGGCAGTGCAATGTGTCAGTTTTTCCTTTAGAAATGTAACGTGGAAAATTTGAGGAGAACACAGTATTCGCCTAAGCCTTTAAAACAGGGACATATTTTACCTCCAACTATACCAAATTAACGTAGAGGTGAGCTCATTTAAGGTGGACATAGTAACCCAGGGGCAGGTGCAAAAGTGGCACGCACGACAGAAACGTGGTCGTCCCTCCTCCATTTTACTCGCGTATCTAAGTTGGAACTTAACCCGAGACTGGGGTAGAAACAGAAACTTAAAAGTAGAAAGGGACAGAGACAAGTGAAGAAGAGAACGTCTCTTTTGTTATGTCCGCATTGGACCTGTGCCGATGGCAACGCCAATTCTGTACCCCTGAAAACCATTTGGCGACACGTGAGCTAAAAAAGTTCTTGCACAAAACAGGTTACAGAAAAAAAATCAGTTCCCGTCCGTTTTGGCCATTCCTGACAAAATATTTGTACTTAAAATAAGTTATTGTGTCTTTAACGTCAGTGCCAACATTATTGTCATTCGACCTGAATTTAGCAGTACGGAACATGTAGTTACGTCAGTTTACTTCGAATAAATATATCTGTCCTTGTGCAAGATCAGAACGAAACTCAAAGCCGAAACAAGCTACTGAGTGTTTAATAAAGACTGACTGCTTCGGGATCAGAAAAAAAAAATGGTACTCGACTTGTCGCTGTCGTTGTTTTTTCATCTCCTACAACAACAGTATTTCTGTAGTGTTTATCGTTCCATTGTTCTTATTTTATGGTGTTAATTAACCAGGCTACCATCCCAGGGTATGTAGGGCGAAGTTTAAATATACCATCACGTGGCAGCAATCTGAAGGTATCTTATATTCCTCTAGTGGCCTGTCTTTATGGGATCGTTTTTGACTTCTTGGGTGGTGAGGACAGCTTGCTGCTTTTTTGTTGATACATTTGCTGTTCTTTAGTCTTATATTTCGCTGCCTAACACTTTTCTATTCATGCCTTGGTGTAGGAGAGCCCTTTTACATTTTCACTTTTTGCACTTCACATTTCCGGTTCAAATCTGGAGGACCTATTCACTCTTCTTGGTTCGAAGTCCCTGGCTTTAATATGGCTGATGTATGTAAAATGTTTGTTTGCGAAGTTGTTTTTCTGCATAAAATAGTGTGTGCATAAATTTCGCGTTGACCATACTTTCTTGAGAGAGCACGTTTTTCTACAAACTTGTTACCCGCTGCCGCTTTTTGCTTTGTTTCGTTGATTTCTCCTATCTATTCCTCGAAGGACTTGTGCACAGTTTCAGCACCTGCTTCCATTGCGCTTTGTTTGTCTGTTCTACACTTCTTTTGTATTAATGCCATCTTTTTCGTGTTTTTTTCTGTCAAATATTTGTATCTAATAATCATGGAAAGTCGGAAGGTCTCTCCGTTTTGTCCTTTTTATGTACCCGATTTCCGGCTGATGCATCATCGGCTGGCTTCAATGTGTTTCGTTTCCTGTCTCTCTTGACTTGTCCCAGTGGTATCCTGGATGAGACCTTGCACTGTTTCTAACCTTGCAGAACTTTCTCTACAGCACTCCTATGCCAAACGATCACCGTGGTGTCCAGTGATGTTCGGTGAGAGTTTTCACATTCTTTTTTTCTTTTTTGCGTTGGCACCATTTTGTTTTTTAAGTAAACTTTTTAAGGGTCTGGCTTCTTTTTTTTTCTTTTTGTTTTGCTTGTGAATAAATGAAGCGATATTACCTCCAACTTTAACTTCCCTTTTAGGGATTTCCACTTTTTTATTTACGGCTTCGCCTGCGAATTTTCATGATGTACAAGTTTCATTCGTGATCCTTAAGTCAGTAAGCATCCCTATAATCTTATTGGCGTCCTCAATGATATCAGTATTAGTTGTTAGTGTGGTTTACACACGAAATGTTGAATTGAGGGAGTTAATATGGGTTTCGTCCTTTTCGAGATACGCCACTCGGTATATCAATCGTCCTGAAAAATATGTTTTTTTTGTTCTTTGACTGGCAGAGCGATGTCAACGTAAATAAAAAATGACCTCTAGCGCAGCTCATCGGAAACTATCTGACACTTTTATAAGTCGCTCCACATCGGCGTGCTATACTCCGTCCTGGCAAGTCAAGAATGTCGCCCTTCTCAAATATTGTCCATCTTCAAGGCACTTACATTTTATCGGTTTTTTTACAAAATTGTTTTCTGATACACATATATCCGGTCTTCGGCTAGAGACAGGAGGTCGCAAAAATAAGAAAAAACTACTCTTAGAGCAGATTGACTTGTTCATGATCACTGATGACAAACTTAATAAAACTTCTTGCACTATTCTATTTTTTTTTAGTTTTCCTTCCAACCCTTGCAACAACGAAGTTTGTATCTCCTTCTTAGATTTCTTTTCTTCCTAGTTTGTTTTGTTAAAAATTCAACGTCAGGTGAAGCAGTGTCAAGCAGCATCATGACACAGTCATGTCGGGATGTCACGCGATGTTTCATCCCATGACACTCTGTCGTGGCTGGCATCACTTTACCATGTCATGCTGATGACGACATGTAGCCACTGTTTTCTCATATTTACGGGCAATACCTATACCGCCAATTTCGTATTTCCGTAACACATTTTACGACTTCTTGTGGCCTTATATTACATAACCTTCGTGAATCCCTTGATAAGGAACATTGCACGTTAAAATAACGCGTTCCGTTTTGACTATATATCGCATCATTCTACAGACCCGTTAACAAGTGACGGGCTACGTTATTTTGGAGCAAGTAATAAATACAAGTGCCAAGTGTACATATTTTAAATATCTGTTGATACATGTCTGCACTTTGTAAGCCAAGCATATTCAAGTGAGACAGCTGCCAAGTTTCCCAAAAAAGCTTAGAGCGCAGCTCCAGCGGAGTGAAGTATTCAAGTCTATATAGTGTGCAGCGCTCGTTCTTTGTCTTTCTGTATCGTCTCTCTCAAGGCCGCTGATACCTTTGCAGCCAAGAAAAAAGGTTCTCATTGGTAGATGACTTTCTCCCCTTTATCAGCTCCCAGTGAGACCTTCATGGAACTTATCGAAATGGCTTTTGAGAAGGAACAGGCGTGATATATTTTGCCCACCCCTTATATCAAGCAAAGGTTAACACCACAGTGCCTTTGAGGTATGACGACAGAGGTCCACTCTGTAGATGACAAATTTAGCGAGTGCAGTACGACTGTTCACCTTCTTGCGGAACACTTTTGAGGACAATCAAAGTCTGTTCAACCATCGAGATTTAAATTCCACACTTGCTGCTGCAAAAATTGAACTCAGGCTCATATTCATGGTTGTTTCGAGTACCTGGAAGATTAAGCACATAGGACGAAGTTTCCAAGCAAGACCTTGCAGTGAACGCACCTTTAACCTCAGAGGAGGCTTCCTAGTTTTTCGTTTTCACCAAACTAAATGCATGGCCTTCTCCAGCTATGTGAGCCGAAACATATACAACTCGGTCTCTAAAGGAACATACATTTTTTTAGGGGTGAGAGTTACGTGGATGCCGTATTCACATTTTGTTTAAGTGGGTCAGCTAATATTACACGGAGGAATAGCCTTCTCGCTCACTATCCTAATTAACCAAGATATTTTAATTAAGTTTTAAATATTAGTTCCACGGTTTTGTTATATTTGCTTTATTGGCGGCAGTATCAATTAGAAACCAGGAACACTAATATATTCTTATAAAAATGCAACCTGCTTTCAGAGATTCAACGATTAGTTTTCACACTTTTGTTACCTAAGGACAAAACACAATGCAGAAAAAACGACGCTATCCGCGGTCCACAGTCAGCATAGAAGAGTTAGGTGCTCGTTTGCAGCAGAGCGGTATATGTAGAGAGTTTGGCCATTCGTTGGGAAGTATAGGAGAGAAATGAGGAGGCACCATTGGCCGAAAGCGGGCTGGGCGTGTTCCAGGGCGTCTTCAAAAATTCGAATGTGGCCAACCAGAAGCCGGAAATAATACCCTGGTGGTGGTCGCGAGAAACAAACCTGATAAGTGCATCGGAGTAACTCTCGGTGACTGAAAATATGGTGGATGTGATGTTTCAATCACGGTCATTCAAAATCATGGTGGAAGCGTGCGACTAGCGGAACGATCGACATAATCCGTACGCCGAGCGCCGAGGGCCGGGAATCTGCCTTCCGAGCGGTCACACTCTGTGCGAGCAAAACAGAGTTGAGGGGCGCATTCGTTTCTTACATCTTTCTGCATGATTATGATCGAAACATCACGTGAACCCTATTTTCAACCATGAAGGGCTACTACATTTAACTCTTATGCGCTTATTAAGACGACCAGATTTGTTTCTCGCTACCAGCGCTAGGGGATTCTTTTCGGCTTCTAGTTGGCCAAGAGAGCATGCCAAGCCCTCTTTCTGCGTCTGGCGCACGCCCTGGCTCTGCCCACGCCTCCCATAGACCAAACTCTCTGTATACACGGCTCTGGTTTGCAGCACATAGTTACTATTTTGGTAGCTCGCAGTCGACGCATCCAACAAGACGCGCTGCCAAGATAGTCAAACTATCAGTGACAGAGCTACGTCATTTTGTTAAACGTCCCTAATGGCAAAAATTCCAAAAAATACTTTGCGTTCAGTTGCAAAATAAGGTGACAGACAGAAAATACAAATTCAGTAAAAATTTTATTTCAAAACCAATTGCTTTTTCATAAATTATTTAAACTGGTATAGATCTCTGACGAAAAATGCCGCCAACGCTGGAGCTTCTAGATAACGCAATAAAAAAGCTAGCTCGTTAGGGACAAACATTTATAAAACCCAAGACGGAGGTAACAAAGAGGGGACAAACACAATACTTCAGATTGAGACGTCTCGTGGTTGTCCACTCCTTGTAGCCTCCGACTTGTGTTTTAGAAATGTTTAACGCTGGAGCTGTCGCGTGACCTAAAAATCATTAAATAAAAGCTAAAGAATACATTTTAGGTAATTGTCCTACTAACTGTGATGGTTATTTTCCTAATTATTGTCCGCCGAACTCAAGAAACACTAAACGAAAACGATATACACACAGCAGTACGCCACCATTTCTGTATTTGTTTCAAAGAAAATAATTACTCCGCAGCGGAACAATTGCATGGACGTAAAGACGCTCATGTCTACAATACTAACAATGGACATGGAAGCCAATGCCGAGGGACGTCTGCAGATAGTGATGCCGGAAGATTGATTTGACCAGCAAAAAACGCGAGGCTGGCCAATAAAAGGCTTGGGGAAGCATCATATCCAGTGACGGATTTGAGGTAAGTTACTGGCAAGAGCTCGCTTTATATGTCATATATTGCAAGCTCTTTCCTAGAAACCACTGACTGGCTCCTAAAGAAATGTGCAGGAAGGTAAGAAAAAATCACCTTTTATATGTAATATCATTTCTAAGCGAACACTGCACACATTGGCGTCCTTGTTATGGTTTGTACCTTAAGAAGCAGGTGGCACGCATCTGTTATATGCGTACTTACTTCGATTATGCATACAGGCAGCTATGCGCCCATTTAATGTGACATGGAAAATAACCTAATCCCAGAACCAACGTTGCAAATCAACCTTCCGCGTTATTTACCAGGTCTCCCAAATCCCCAGATTTCAAAAACAACGCACACGTAACCCCCTTAATGGTTTCCCCTTTCCTTGTCCGGCCAAGCCCAATATACTGCGGCTCTGCGATTTGTTCGAATATTGAAATCAGAAAGTGCTTGTTATGACTTTACATTTTACAACAGGGACTGACTTTGGCTAGTTAATTGTTTCAACATATTTTAAAGAATCAGCGGGAAAAAAACAGGACAAGCAATTGAACTCTGCTGCCAGTGAGCGCTGTGTTTTTGTGTTCCTCACAAACACAGCGCTGACTGACAACTAAAACGTTTTACTTCTGCACGACACAAAAGGTAGACAAGAGACGGGAAAGATTGAAACAGAGCAATGAACCCGATAAAACACACCTAGCATGCCGACATGCGCCTACACAGACTTACCGCAAGTCTTGATAAAAACCGCCTCGGCACCAGCTAAGGCCAACGACACATACGTTACTGCTTACAACACACATGCCCTTTTCATAACTGGCAAAAAAAGAACTCATACATTTTTCTCACTATCATGTTTAAAATTATAAGCTCTTCGAAGAATGGCGAGCACACATATTCCACTGTAAAACCGCACTTCAGCTTAAAGCAGTTTCAACCGCAAACACTTCCCAGAACAAGGTCAACCGCGCAGATGTAAACGAAATTCTTAAGAACGCAAAAATAAAAATAAAAAAATAAAATAGCAGAACTGCGTGTCGATGCGCGAGATACTGGGTTCTTAACTGCAATGCGGTGTTGATCACTGAATATGGATAAGTTATCCAGAAGACAAAATGGGTGTCCAACGGCGATCTGAATATTCAGAAGTTCTTGAAGTTGATCCAGCGATTTTGCATTATTTATGTAGCGTAGATATTGCGCGTAAAAAATACTGTAAACTTGTATATAAATAAACGTCGAAAAGCTTTGTTTTATTGATCAGCATTAAGCGGAGGCAGAACCACTAGGCAAAGCAATGCGATTTGAATAAATAAAATAAAAAAGCAGAGGTGATCAGGGGATCGCAGCACCGACATAGCGGGAGAATTTAACAGAGGATTATAGATACTCGGGGGAAGCAAGACAGGGATTGTGTCGACGGGATTTCTGACACTCCAAGGAAAAAAACGCGTGGCTTTCGAGACGGGAGAACTGCCATTTGGGAAATCGTCCTACAATACGTGAGATAACGTATGAGTTCCTAAATGCAAATATGGTTATAAAAGCTTCTTATTGTGTTTATGAGCAAACTATATTTATATCAATAAAGTATGTTTATATCAAATAAAGTAAGTAATTGAAATTCAGTACTACTACAACAATATTCGTTGGTTGGTTGGTGGCGGCGCGTCCGCAGGAAGTAGCCAGTTAAATCAGGTAATTTTATGAGCTGGTTCTTAAATCTATGATAATAGAAAAACTCGAGACAAAGAACAGATTTTAAAAAATACGGACAAGCACCCTCACCATTTCATAAGATAGCTATTTCTTGTATTTCACAATGTCACGTTTATACCAATGTCTACCCTCCCCGTACGATACCAACTTCATCTCAACAAGACACGAAGGAAAACAGGAAAGAAAAACCACTGACACAAGGTTACCCTAAACCACAAGCATTACTAACCTCACTTGACTGACCTTTTAAAGAACCACGTAAGTCATACGCAAAAAAAAAAATTGACTGGATTGCTTGCATCAGCATTTACTACAGATGACGTAGGATATTTGTTTTCAGTATACTAATTTTTTCAACATTCAAGAGTTTGTGTGTGTTCTTTTATTTACCAGTATTTATTGTATTTTTGCCATTGTATTTTGTGTTCGTGAGTACTGGTATTTGTTTCATTTTGTGTTTCCCTGCTGTAATGTTCGGCGCTGCAGCTGGTTCTGTAAATAGTTTCTGTAAATAAATAAAAACCTTTTCCTTTCTCTATTCAACGATATGAGCGGCTTACATAATGATCACAAAATAAACAACTTGCATCCTGTTTTTTTTTTTGCTTAATTCGCTTATTTTATGTTTTTGTAGTATCAGCTACACTGGGCGAGGTTGAGCAGTTTCGCGTGGCTCGCATAATGAGCCGTGCTCCGTGCTGCGCAAGCGCGATGAGTAGTGACGTCACTCGGCGCACAGCTGGCGTGCCGGAGCCGCCGCCGCCGCGGGCTCCGCCGCCACCGCGCGCGCCTCGGCGGTCTTCGCATTCCAGAGGAGTGACGTCATAGCCGCGGCAGACGCGCTGGCACCGCCGCGTGCCCAGCCGTGTGTCTCCGTTGCGCAGTAGCCAAGTCTGACGCTGAACCGGAGCTGTTTGATAGCGCCTCTCATTTTGTGCGCATAGGCTCACGCTACGTATATCCTGGCATAGCCGAGCTAAGCCACCGCAATTTTTTTTTATAAATACGTTTGTTTCTTCTCAAACCGGTTAGCACCAATTACATTTTTCAACATGCTTTGGTAGCTCCGAGGCTTGTGCCTTGTTTTTAACCGCTCATTTATGCTCCAAACTTTTATCATTTCAACAGCGACCAGTTTGCCCGATGTTAGAAAATTCACAACTCAAAGGATATTTGTACACAACCCCCTCCTTCAAAGGAAACCACTGGATTCGTTAAGGGGGATTCAGCCGCTCGTCACTCAATGGGCAAATTTCGCTACACAAACCTGAGTTTCAGGAATGCACGATAGTATTCATTCTTTTGGGGGTTACTTATGATAACGTAATGAAGGTTGTACGGCCCTTGGATTTTTCTTTTAGAGCGCTGGAGATTTTTAATAAAATCCAGAAATATGACCGTTTTGACTGTTTTTAGCGCGTTTTGAGGCATTTTTGAAAATACAATTATTTAGAAGACAAACGTGACAAAACGCTTGGCCGTACGTACTAGGGGTGCCTCTAATCTTAATTTTAAGACCATGACGAGAAAGCAAAATATTGTTGTATTTGCGTATTTGTGTAAATAAAATCACCCTGTTAATTTTATTTCCAACTTGTTAAACGAGATGGCGACACTAGTACTAGATGCCTCAAACCGGAGATTTTCTTGCTGTTGCTGTTTTTTCTCTCGAGCTCGAATTCGACCGCGATGTCTTGTTGCTCGTGGATCGGTAGCACGTGTAGCGAAAGCTCACGCTGTAAAGCTCACTGATCGTGGATTCAATCCACCACCTCTGCCCGTTTCAATCTGGATGAGCATCGTACCGGCGTGCTGTCATGTATCACTATTGCGTGATGCAC
>JAZHYW010015410.1:0-35913 GCA_037355805.1 Ixodes ricinus
CGGTGGGTGGCATCGAGCACCATCACGTTCTCCTCGTGGCCTTGCTCGCGCCGCTGCCAGCTGTGCTCAGCTGGCTCAAGTAGCGTGGCCCAGCAGCCGAGTTTGGCCTGCTTGAGAGATTGTGACACGGCTGGGTACAGCAGCGTAGTCTGACCCATGATACCGACTCATAGGAATACCGCGATGAGCATGACAAAGTAACGCCACGCTGTGCCCTCGCAATCCACTGTTCAATGACAGCTCCGGCCATTGGCCAAATCTCTCAGCATAAACGGCTTCTGGCGTGGCTTAGCCAAACAATGAGCTCAGCCTAGTGCGGTCAAGCTCCTATATCAGAGGATTTCGTGCCGACACTGCCAGCGAATTCGCGACGCAGAAGCTGGTAAACTTCATTTGTGAGCGCAGCTTCGATATCAGAGACCTCTACTCCCGTCTCACTATTGTCTGACGAGCACAGAGGCACAGATGAGCTGGCAGAAGCTTGCGAACACACGAGACGCTCGTGCATAGAGGCGCTTTCTGCGTCACCAGACTGTGACGAACGCAGTGCGAGCAGTGCGGCCTCAGCGAACGCCCGATTCCGGCTACAGCTCCAAACGTGCTTCGTTCGCTTCGTCTGCGAGCGTTTGCCAAATTCGGCGCAGGGCCACGCTCGACAAAGCCTGAACTGCAGTGCATTTTGCCGCTCCACGCATGGAGGAATGGATATGACGTCACGTACGTGCCATAGTATGGAGGTCAGATGCGGTTCGGCGGTTGTAACGGGCTTTCGCAATAAATCTTACCAAGAAGGAATCAAATGTTGATTGACATGTCAATATTCTATCAATGAAAACTTCTTCTGCAGGAATGCACGCTCAGTAGACTCAATCTTCCAAGACACCAGTGGAAGCGGACGTCAAGTAAACTGCTTCGCGATTTACGGTACTTACCTCACCATTTTAATGACGACTGAAAATAACGTCACGAAATATTGTGTTTCACGGGATCCGGAAGATGTTGTAAAGGTTGTTACATTATAGTTCCGAGAAAACAAACGCCGTTGCAATATTTTTGGAAGTACCGACACACATATTGTTGTAAGTACAGCTTAGGAGGAATGTGATGAAAACCATCAGAATAAATAGGAAGACGTTTATTTGCAATGAAGGCGCTATGAATGAACGGCGTTTAGCGACGGCAAGTTACGAGCGTTCGGGAATTTATAAGTTCACGTGATTGCTAACTATGGACATGCGGACAATGAAGACCTGTTTTGTCGGGAGATGGTGTTGCGGTGATGATCTGATATCGGACGACTCATGGCAGACGAACAAGCAAGTTTCTTCTCAGCGAATGGTAAGCGTCCAGTGTCAAGCACGGCACGTGGCTACCGACGTTGTCGACGTTTCGAACACTTACCGCCTTCGACAAAAGTCCTGGCACCTGGGCTAACATTCTGGAAAGACTCGAAGTCTTCCTTGAGTCCAACGCCATCATGAACAGTAACTGAAAACGATCCACTATTCAGTCGGTGGGTGGCGAAACGTATCCGCATCTGCGGAGTCATGGTCGATGCGTACTCTAAGTGGTTGGAAGTTTACACGATGCCTGCCACGACGTCCAAATGCGTCATTGACGTTCTACGCTCTCTTTTGCCTACTTTTGCCCTACCGAAAATACTTTTCTCTGATAACGCACCAAATTTTGGTTCAAATAAAATAAACAAGTTTTTGAAAAAAAATGAAAGCCGTTTACAACTCTCTGTAACGCCGAATTGGAGCGCAGCTCTTGAGGAGGAGGGGGAGGGAAAGGTACTGAGGGGAGGGTATACCCCTCCTTTCTCCTCCTCCCCTCACGGGGGTCACGTGACCTCGGGGGGGGGGGTTCACGTGACCTGGGGAGTCACATGACCTAGGGAGTCACGTGACCTGGGGGTCACGTGACCTGGGGGTCAGTCACGTGACCTAACGGTTACGCCGACGCCTACGGCGACGCCGACGCCGCTCAAGCTGGAAACGGGCGCCTAAGTGCTGCGCTCTAAAAAAACCGGCATCAGGCATCACATAAGTGCACCATACCATCCTGCAACTAACGGGCAAGCAGAACAGATGGTGTGCGAAGCGAAGAAAGCCCTCTTGAAGCTTACGGAAGAAGCAGTTCAGTGAAGAATCGCCAGGTTCTTGTTCCAGCAGCACGCGACGGTCTCATCTTACACGGTAACAACACCCGCCGAAGCAATGTTCGGCGGACGAAGAGCCACACCCCTCGATCTCATGATACTATGGCCTATGAACGAAGATCGAGATATTCCCAGATCGGGAGTAATGGCAGTTTATTCGGTCGGACAACTCGTCTACGTGAGGAATTTCGGCGGAAGTCGGGCCTTCCATGTAAAACTTGAGTAGAAAAGGCTCTATGTTGGTTGACCAGAAGGTGTCATCCCTCTGAATACGTTGGATATCAATGCCCTTGAGTGTAAATATAACTAAATCACAAAACTCTCTTTGTGTATTGTGTAACTGCCCTTGTATTTGGTAGTAGAAGCTATGGTGGTGATTTGGACCTTTCACACCAGGCTCCTTTTTCTTATTTTTCGTTTCATACTCCTTTGCGGTTTAAGTAGGCTTCAGGAATATTTTGGAACGGGGACACTTTACGTCAACGAGGCCATTTGTTCCAAGTAGTCAATCAGGGAATGCTGCTAGAAATCCGTCCCTCATATTAACGAATAAGCCGCACTTCTGCACAGTGCAGTTTTCCTGTTCCACGTACAGTTGTAAAGCAGCATCCTCATTGATTCTACCATATTCTGTTGCGGGTGAAGAAAGGTCTTTGGGTACACGATACTAGAAACAAGTCTGGCACTGTACGTTGTGGTTCGACACCCACTAATATCGTTGTTTTTATAGAGCCTCATCATTTAATCATTACCTCGTCACCTCAAATTGCTCTTCATCAACAGTAAGTACAATAGGCTACCGCCATATTACAATCCAAGAATTGAAAAATTGAGTCGTTCAATCCTTCAATATGTTTATTATTTATATAATGTTATTACGTTACTTTACCTCGAGACGATCGACGTCCATCGTCGATCTTCAAATACTTATATAAGGGGGGGGGGGGGGGGGCGATCGATGGCCCTAGTGCATGTCTATACTTCGTTTCAGCTTGGGTCCAGACGCAGCCGATGCTACAAGCGCGAGCTCCGAGCTTGCAGCGTCCCTGCCAAGCACGCGCGCTCGTGCAGTACGGGCACTGTTCAAGGCCACACGCTCGTGCTTGTAGCATCGGCTGCGTCTGGACCCAAGCTGAAACGAAGTATAGCGCACACCAGCTCGGAGCACGTGGAGCGAAAGCTCGCGCTGCAGAACCCACCCGCCCCTGCCCGTTTCGATCTGGAAGAGCATCATACCGGCGTGCGGTCGTGTATCACTACTGCGTGGTGCACGTTAAAGATTCAGGTTTGCGGTTGTACCGCACTGGCTAAATTGCTCATCTACACCTGATACACCAGACGCCCACTAAGGCAGACTAACTTCCGGCTGTGTAAACATACACACAACAATTTGCAATTAGACGCACAATCACAAAGAACACAGCGTGCCGCCTCTTTTCTTTGGACCGTCTTTTTTTAACCAGCGCAAGCTCGCGCGTTCTCTCTTTTGAGATGGTTAGAATTAACGTTGCATTAGAACAGTCGCACATAAAACCCGCGTTTCTCCTACCCGGCCGCTTCCTCCTCTCATTATGTGTAGGTGGTTAAAACTAAATAAGCTATAATAATGGTGTATTATTCAAATTTAGTTTCAGTTTCAGTCAGGGGAAAGGAGGTTCGCGGGAAGTAGGGCCAATAAATGAGCTGCGCTTAGAGTATCGGCACTCTCTTCCCCGACAGTGTTGTGGGCGCCGCCATTTTGGTGCTTGTGCAGAGCAGGCGCAACTGCCGATCGTCATGATTCAAAATTGCGACTTCCTCAGCATTAGATTCGGTGTTAGGAAGCTCATGTAATATTGCTTTGCTTTGTCGCAAACTGTTTAAAGTGGAGGACGGAAAAGCGTTTCTTGTGATTTCAGATACAGCTTCAAATATCTGGCAACCATGATTTTAAGCCACAATATGGCCAAGTGTCGCTACTCTGAAGCGTAGCTTATTTAATGACACTATTCATGCCCTTGTTCAAGAAGCTTGTAATACCTGGAGGGGCCATGACGTGAGCCCCGTGGATTCCACAAGCCACTACCTTTTGACACCTGCCTCTTCCTCATTGTTCCCGCTAGTGCCAGTAAATTAGCTACGCTTCAGAGTAACGACACTTGGCCATATTGTGGCTTAAAATCATGGTTGCCAGTTATCTGAAGCTTTATCTAAAATCACAGGAAACGCTTTTCCGTCCTCCACGAATGTTTAAACAACCCGCGACAGAGCATAGCAATATTGCATCAGCTTCCTAGCACCGCATCTAATGCAGAGGAAGTCGCACTTTTGGATCATGACGATCGGCAGTTGCGTTTGCTCTGCACAAGACCCAAAATGGCGGCGCCCAAAACAATTTTGGGGAACGGAGTGCCGATACTTTAAGCGCAGCTCATTTAGTGACTCTAGGCATGAAGTGAACTCGAGTGTATTCTTCCCCTCTTCGTCTTTATCGTTTATTGATTTCAATTATATCGAATAATGAACACTTTATATCACGCTACGCTTGTGTAATTATTTGTCTTAGATTTATTAACCTGACCCAGTACTTAAACCGTTCATTTATCGATAGTAAATCTTCAAATATATTTTCTAAATGTGAAGGTAAAACGACACGGAGATTGATGATGATACAGACGCCAACGCCGCCCTCGAAAATTTTTTGAACTTAGAAATCAGCAGTTTTGTCTGCCATCCGCCAGGTAGCGCAACAAAACACCCAAACAGTTTTTAATTGTTTTTAAAATTAGCTAAGCTCTACAACTATCAAGAAACCAAAGCAAGATCATTGGGAAAATCTAATACATCGCAATGTATATCTATTCCATACAATAAATGTTATTAGATGCCAATAAATCTGTTTGATGTCCAAAAAAGATGTGCGTGAAAAACAGGTAAGTTTGAAGGGCTCCTGGAGCGTTATGACTTTGAAAATAAAAAAAAGCCACCGTCCACCTCTTGGGCAACTATTGTAGTTCTAAATGTTATAAAAGATTTTACCATAGTTTAATTATTTACTCAGCGGCATTTGAATTACCATGACTCGAAGCACAAAAAAGTGCTACGTTTGATATAAAATATCTCAACAAAAAAATTTTACACAACATTAAATTTTTTTTGCATATTACCAATTATAAGCACTACATCTGTAGCTAATTTCATTGCCCTAGCGCTTGTCATTAAAAACATATTTGTGCTGAAAAATGTCAATTTTAGGGCAATATTTGGAGAGCTGAAAAAAACAAAGTAGTGCAAATACCAAAAAAGTATACCGTTACATTCTGCTCCGACGTCATCTTAACAAAACTGCTCTATTGGAACCGTGTTATCTTTAATAGATTCTTCATGAAACATGAACCAGCGGAGCAAGTGAGGGTCCGCGCCATCATATTCGCAACGCTACAAATGCGCATGAACAATATAAACCAATACATACATAATATCAAATGAAAGAGGATTGCATTGCCTTTCGAATGACATCAATCCCACAAAACAGTATTTAAAAGGAGATGAGTAATGACCTTCCAAAAAGTACCTAAACTGCCACATTCAGTGGGACCGTGGCCTTAATTTCACTTTAATACCGAAAATCTAATAGCTCAGGTCCCGCTACCCGCCCGGATAGTTAGGATATGCTTATGCGAGTTTTCATAACTTTTAATTATTGCCTCAAATAACGTACTATTCAATTGCATTTAGTATTAAAAACTGTCAGTACTCTGAATTTTTGCAATCATTTTCATGTTCATGGTCTGTTCTGGCGGGTTAGTCAGTTTTGTTGAGTGCGCTTTTGATCGCGCACTGCTAACCGCGAAGTAGGCATCGGGATTTTCTGAGGCTTGCTTTACCGCTGCGCACCGCGTGCTAAGCGGAAACCACTCCTGCAAAGCGGGACGTGGGGCAATTTCTAAATAAAAATTGGGCTTGTATTTGCGACTCCGAAGGTCCTTTGTGGAAAGTAGCGCGCGCCCTCAAGCGGCGCGCGTGAGGCATTATGGGAACTGTGAGGGTCACTGCTACGTCGTCTGCTGCTACCGCCGGACCGCCCGTGAGAACCACGTTCCCTACGTTTGCGTTTGGTCCCTGTCCACGGCAGACGGCGATCTTTCCAGCGCTATGTGCTGCGCTGCGTTGCACACATGAGGTGAGTAGCGCTCAATCAAAACACGTCTGTCCACTGCCCTTTTTTCGATGGGCGATCGTTCTGAATGGGCCACCGTTCTTTTTTGGATGGGCCATCGCGCGTGTGCCACGCGCCAAAAGTGTAAAATATTACGCATCCAACGTTTCTTTTTTTTTTTTTTGCTATGAGAATCAGTTTGAGCTAGCAAATAAATTTAATTTTCCATCGCAAAAAAAAACAAAAAAACTAAGAAATAAAATTCGCAGTTTTAGTCTTTAGCAACGTTTAATGACCGTTAGCTCGCCTGGATTCCTGAATGAACTAAGAATAGTGCTGCAGTTCGGGCGGCAGAATGCGCCACCTAGCATGCAAAAGCTAGACTTTGCTAGACAACGTTTTTATGGCGAATTCGGGTGGTCAATCGCCGGCGAGGCCGAGCCGGCGGAACCGGCAACCAGAAACGCGCCGGCGGCACACCACATGACCCTCAGCACCCGAACACAAAACGCCAAACGGTGGCAGTTTACTTCGCCTCTTGCCTGCGAGACACCGCTAGCGAGAAGCTGCAGTGGCTGTGAGAAGCTGTCGCCGCCGTCACCCATGTCCCAAAGGCTTGGATTGACTCAAGTAGTGGCTGCTGAAGTGACTTCATATCAGTTTTGTTCTTTCATTCATTTTTTTCTCGCTAACCTTCTATCCCATTTCAGAAGTGACGACACCGGATACAGTATGGCGCCTGCTCGCCCGGCCGTTTGGAGCTCGGGCGGAAAAAGCGCCGGAGAAGTTGCCGGTGCTTGCTAGGGGTGTCGCGAACCGGCCGAGGTTCGAGTTTGACCGGGTTCGACTTTTTCGAACTTTTAGTGGAATGTTCGACGAACCTTGTAATGAAGGTTCGACTCGTATGCGCATGCGCGACAGTCTGGCCAGTTGGCTTCGGATTGGATGGTGATGGTTAAGGCAGGGCCGTAACCAGGGGGGGGGGTTAGGGGTTCTGACCCCCCCCGAAAAATATTTTATAGTATAGTGCGTGGTACATGGTCGGTGCATTTGCAGCCAGCCGATTTTAATCTCCACCTCTGCGCACGCGCAGTGGCGCCGGTCGGCTACCGGGTACCAAACCGGGACCGGTTCTCCGGTTTGCTATGACTCTCCATTATATGCCACTGATGCACATCATTCATAGGCGAAAATAAGACAATAGACATTTTCAAAATGGCCGCCGTTGTCCCCGAAACCCCCCCCCCCCGAAATTTTTTTCTGGGTACGGCCCCTGGGTTAAGGGATGAATAAGGGGCAGCACTGATTGGTTATTTCAGTTAATACAGTAGAAAAACATTCAGTTATTAACTTTTTCAGTGATTATAATTAGTTTCTTTTAATTACAACTGTCCATTAAATTAAAAATAACCCTTTGCTTAAAAAAAAAGTGCCCAAACCTAGACATGCTTGTATCAAGGTCTGGCCACACTGTCCACAAAGTCGAACCTGTCGATTCTGGCTAAAAGTTCGAAGCTTCGTCGAACCGGTTCGAACAAATCGAACCCCGAAAGTTCGACCGAAAAATCTGGTTCGACAAAAGTTCGCGACACCCCTAGTGCTTGCCGGAGAACCACCACCGGAACGGTGCGCGCCGACCGGAAACTCACCACGTGAACACTATTGCCGGTTTTTCGGCAAAATAAGTTGCCGACGGCCGACCACCCGAATTCGCCATTAAATTAGGGTCAGTTGGGAACTCCTAAGAGGTGGCGGCTCCATTTTGTAGCGTTGCCGAGAGGCGGCGCTGGCGTCCCGTGGTCACGGTATCACCCGAAGCGCGCGCTTAAAGGGATACTACAACGAAATTTCGGCGCTCATTTTTTGGTCTATATGTGTTCAAAAGAGCAGTATCACATGGAACATACCAATATCTTGTTAAAAAGTCTCGAAAAGGAATTTTAAAACGAATTAAACGATTAGCAAAGAGCACCTGGTGGATGTCGCTAACGCCTCGTTTGTAATGCTCGTCTAGGAACCTTGACAGCTAGTGACGGAGGTCGTCCGCCTCCGGCCACGACGAGAGAAGGGGGGAAGGAGGAACTCCCCTTTCCCGAGAATCCCTTTTTGTGTGTCGCAGAAGTCGCTATTGTCCCCCTACAAGATTATAGAAGATTAACCCGTCACTCAAAATTCGTACAAAAGCAGCCGCTTCGGTGGCTGGAACGACTAGGCCATCCTCTCGACGTCAGCCTCGCCGTAGCTTTGCTCGTCCTGAGACGACCTACGTCACGATTGCGTTGGATGTCACGTGCTCTAAGCTGGGCCTTCTCCGAGCGCTTGCCAGAGTGGGCCGTTTATAACGAAACATACAGCCACCAGGATCAAAATACAAACGTGCGATTGTCATTTACGGATATTGTGGATCATATTCAAGCTATTTTTGAACACGACGGGGATATTTCAAATTTCGTTGAAGTACCCCTTTAAAAGCATGCTTTAAAGGTTCCGTTAGTGCGGTACACGGAACACGCAGTAACGGTTTTGTTAACAGACCCTAATAGGGACCTTTAGCAAACTGTTACCGTGTTCCGCGTTCTGCACTACCGTAGCCGCGCCCGAGTTATAGATACCCTGACAGTGGGGCGCGCGCTTAAAGGAGCTGTGCAACAATTTCGGTGCTTTGCTTAAATAATTTCGTAGTTGGTGTATCTTTAGGTGTATTGACCTTTCTGAAGTAAAGAACAAAAAACCGATTTTGCCCGCATGTTCTAGTTTTATTTTTAAAATGGACAAAGATTGAGGCTTTCAGCACCTCAACTCCTTCACGATCTTCCGTGTCACGTGCGCTGTGACGTCAATGGGGGTCGCGCGTGGTTCCGGTGAAGCTCTCTCTCCAGAGCTAAAGTCACTGGCTCCAATGCAGTAACTTTATCTAGAGCCATCAGTGAGCAGCAAGAACTCATCCGCTCGCGACCACGTGCTGGCGCAGCGAGAACAATATGGTGAAAGGAGGAAAGTCTTATCACTGGTCCTGCCAGAGCCGTTTACTGAGAGAGTTTGGCCATACATTGGTTTGGATAGGCGAGCATCTCGGGGCCAACCACAGGCCGCGAAACAGTCCCTAGCGGTGGTCGTGCGATCTAAATATGTGACACGACTATACTTCGTTTCACCTTATGTGCGAGCGAAGGCAAAACTGGAAGCGCGAGCACGGAAGCTCCGTGCGTTCAGGCTTTGCTCGAGCGCGCGAGCTGGGGAGAAATGCAAAGCGCTGGTCTCGCGCTTTAGCTTTGGCTTCGCTCGCAGATAAAGTGAAACGAAGTATAATTTGAGCCGTGCCGAGCGGAACTCCGCGTCTCAAGACGCTCGCGCACCCCACCTTTTGCACTGTTTTCTTTCAGCCAGTCTCAGGACGCTGTTCTAGCAGTGCAGACAAAGGCATGGGCACGAGCGCGTGGCTTTGGAAAGTGCCTCCATGCACGAGGTCTCGTACAAACAAAGCGTTTCGCTGAGCTAGGCTCACGCGCCTGTGCCTTTGTCTTCACTGCAGGCATTTGTGAGATGGAGTAGACGTCTCCTCGATTGGTCGACGCTGTGTCACAAATTTAGTTTACGCTCTAAGCGTGGGGGGAATCTTTCGGCGCTGGCGGCGGCCTTTGCTCCGCCTATTGTCCAAACTCTCCTAATATACGGCTCTGGGTCCTGCCATCCCCGTCTGGCGCTGCCCCCGTCCCCCTCCAGCTTCTGGCGGCTGTTCGCGGGAGCAGATAGAGCTGACGGTTTTGTGCAACCTAGAATAGATGGCGCCACGAAAACTCCGTATAATAAAAGTTTTGTCGATGATACCAGGTTTTTGACGCATTTATATTTATGTTGGAACGACAAGATTTATAGAAAAGTCACCCTTTATCGAGCAGGTATTCGCACAACTTACTATCTTTCTACAAGACCCCCATTGACGTCATGCCACGTGGTTCTCATGGCCACCGCTCGCGGGTGCAAGTCGGGGAATATACTAATTTTTGCCTCGCGATTACGCAGCATAATCGCAACTATTCGAAGGAAGGAGGTGTGTTTTCTGTCCTTTGTGACAAGATAACCAATGTCAAAAGTAGAAGATGCAAATTCTTTCAACGTTAAAATCGTTGCACAGCTCCTTTGAAAGCATGAGGCTCTGGTAGTGCGGTACGCTGAACAGGGTTACGGTTTGCTCAAAGTCCCTATTCCTTTATATTCGATCTACTTTACTTACCTGACATGCGAGTAGAAAATTCCGTTACATGACCGACGCTTTCAGGCGTGCCTCAGAGAAAAGAGCTGAAACCATGAATAGGTGCACTTTGTGGCGAGAAAATATTGTATAACATACTAGAATTTTACTCTTTGCTTTTGTGCGCACGTTCTTTTTAAATACACCTCGTTCAGCGGGAATTATTTGCTTTACAAGTCCTATGGCGGCTTGGCTTGGCAGCGTGTCAACGCCTTTCAGAGTAGGAGGCTAGCAGACGACGCCCAAGTGACAGATTCTATCCAGAGCCGTTTACTCTGAGCCTGGCAACCACAGCAGCGTAGTCTGACAACCGGCGGATGGCTACTTCCGTCCTCCATTTTGTGACTCTAACTCATAGGAACTCTACGCGATTTCTCAGGAATAAACAAGACAAAGAAGTAACGCCTTGTTGTATTATCGCGAAATTGTATGGCTCTAGCGGGCAACAAGCTCCGGCCATTTGCCAAACTCTGATTTTATCGGAACCGCAGCGCCACTGCTCTTTCCCAACCAACCCTAATATATAAAAAAGAAAAAAATTGGCGAATGGCAACGAGGTAGATGGGTTTAGAGCGATAAACCGAGGTTCCGGTCTGCATTCGAATGCGACTCGCTACAGGCCGCTGCCATTGTACTCAAAAGTGACTACTAGTCACGCGACCAAACCAAATACTTGACATCACAGGAAAGATGGCAGCGGCTGGGCCGGAGCATCGGCCGGAGCTTGTTAGATGCGTTGCTCGTTGTCGTTGGTCTGAGCGAGTTGATTTCAGATGCGGGAGCCGTCACATGAAGCTGGTCGAAAGCGACTTCAGAGTTTAGCGTGGTCTCTCACGTACAAGGAGGTTAGAAGCAGACATGTACACGTTACCCAAAAAAGTAACTAAATACCGTTACTCGTTACTCGCTCAAAAAGTAACTAAATACGTTACTCGTTACCGATTCTCAAAAGGAACGCGTGAGTTACCTCAAAAGTAACGAGTTACTTTCCACGTTACTTTGACGACCAAATACACAACTGTTTTTGTTTCATGGTTTATTGTTTTCTTTTTAGTAGTCATTGCCCTTAAGCAGCAGCTGCCTGTAGACGTTTTCATCAGTTATGTTTCCCTGCTTCATTGAAAATACATCTCCGGCGACGCTGAAGAGTCGTTCTACCGACGCGCTCGAAGGAACGGCTGTGTTGTGCTTCAGGAAGAGCTGGTGAATCTTCGAGAACTGCGCCTTCATTGAGGATAATGGGGTAAGGGGTTATGTGGCTTCCCGTGTTTGCAACCTCCGGGTTTAAATTCGGTCCGTACCCGTTTCTAGAAGGTTCAACCAACGAACCTTATTGTGTTCGCTTGGTGAAGGACATTCCCAGCTGTAGAGTTCAGCACAGCAACGTTTATCACTGGACACGTTAGTCGAATTGTTCGACTGACGTATCCAGCGATATACGTTGCTGTACTGTCATACTGTTTAATTGTTTTTCGGGTTGCCCACCTACCGTTCTCGCAATAGACGCATACTCAGGTTAGAATAAAAACAAGGCCGTTTAAGCGGTGTTGTACACGTTACTCCTCAAAAGTAACGAGATACCGTTACTCGTTACTTGGCCTTCAAAGTAACTAAATACCGTTACTCGTTCCTTTTCTAAAAAAGTAACTAAATACGTTACTCGTTACCGAAAATAGTAACTAGGTACAAGTAACTCGTTACTTGTAACGCGTTACGTACATGTATGGTTAGAAGGGTAGGAGGGGGCGTGACGGCAGCCGCGTAGCCTCCCAAGCCGTGCTCCCTTGACGCCTCGCCTCTTTCTCATTTTCCTCCTCACCCTTCGCGTGGTTGATGGTTGCGGGTAGCAGGGAGCGTGGTGCTCGTGGGTTTCATTTATCAGTCATCACAGCCAGAAACTGTGGCCCGCGGCCAGCTGACCGATTCTACGCCTACTGCGCTTCGTTAAGGCCGGTTCAGACACTTGCGTTTGAGTGCGTTTGACTGCGGTGCGTCGAGAACCGAAAGCGAGTCACCGGCACATATGTGCTTCGTATGAAGCGTGGAATCCAATTCAAGGAATCTTCTTGGCACGCGATATAAGCAGCAGGGATGTCCTGGTTTCTCGCTGCCGCAACGCAGTCAAACGCAGTCAAACGCAACTGTCTGAACCGGGCTTTATGCCTTCTGTTTTCTACTGACCGTTACCATCCTGAAAACGATAGTATTCGGCGTGGAACGTCAGCGCTGTAACGAAGTCTGGTAGCGTGTTTTGGGTAATGTACCGTGCGTATGCGGGGAGTATTCCCTTTATCTTCTGGCCAGCAATCACTACAGTAGCCAAAGCAAGAATAAATTATATACACACGATTGCGTAACTATATCGACCCGACAGATTGGACCAATACTTACGCATTTTTACGGCGATGATTTCCGCGCTCGCCTGTAAATGATAGCTGCGTTCTCATTGCTCTCATATGTTATACCACGCAACTGGCTTTTTCTTTTCGTTGAGGCGGCTATGCATGTCGTCCACTGGGACGTTTTATTGCTCTCGTGACAAATTGAACCAGCTCAACTTAACTCGAGGTTGGGAGATGTTTTATTGACAATTGGAAGAGCACGGAGCACACCACGCTCCACTTCGATGGGGTCCACCCACCGCCACGACCAACGGCCGAAATCCATCGTTTCCGCAGTTCGGCGACCGTCGGAAATCTAAGAGAATTGTTGATCAATTCCTGTTATCGTAAAACTATGTGCGTGTAATACGCCAAGGGCTTACCGGTGAAAGGTAACCCCCGCTGAAGAAAAGCCAGTCCGATTGCTGCAGCCGACCACGCTGCAAGCACCTATCCCTTAGCCGGAAGAAATTAGCGTCCTGGCCACCGCGGTCCCGGCGACGCCAGGCTTTAGTTTTCTCCGTTGCGGCGATTGCCCTGATCGTCCCGTGTACCAGCAGCGGTGTTAGAGTGTACTAGAACGTAAAAGTGGGACGAGCTGTAGGCTCCGCTCATGCTTTCAGTTGCACCTCAAAATGTGGAAAGCGATCAGGTGGAAACTTCGTTTCAGCTTCCGTCCGAGCGCAGCCAAAGCTACGTGTGGCCGGAGCCAATCACACGCCGGCAATAGGTCACGCGATCCCACCTGCACTTTTGTATCACTCCGCTGCGCCGCTGGTCGTCCGCGCCGCCCGCGCTCGCCGAGTATTTCGTCTGCTACGGGTGTATCAACGGTATCGTCTGCTACAGGTTCAAAAAGTTCCCTTTCACGTTCTGAAATTTAGTCACAGGGGATGTCAGTACGTAGGCTGGCCGCTTGCGTCTGTGTCCGAGCTTTCCTTCTGTTAGGCATTTCGGCATAGTTTCGAGATGTAAGTACACACTGCAAGGTGCCCGATGACCCGGCCGTTGATGTTTCCTTGTACTATCTGGATATACCAGGGTTCGAGGCGCAGTCCTTTCCACCAGCTTCTCGGCGTTTAATGTGATCGGCAAGTAAAGGGGTGCCCTGATTTCGCCGTGTATCAGTGAATTGTAGTGGTCCGAACGCTTTTCTTGTTTACAACGCATTCGCGGTACGACGCGGCCGGATTCTCCTGCCGAATTTGAAAGTAGACATTCATCACGACCTCTCGCGCCTGACGCCCAAACATGCCTTTGCGAAAGGACGTTTTGAAGCTTTTGAAGCGACTCTCAGAGGAAAGCAGCGAAGCACATGATTCGGCCATTACGGGAACGAAATCACACAGAAAAACCAGAAAAACCGAGCGCTGGCGCCGCTGTAGCCGTGTTGCCAGCGGATGTAGGTGTTTTCACCAAACCACATGCGTTTACATGTATTAATAAAAACATAAACTCCAGATATTTAATTCCTTTAGTTGCGAATCATTCTCAGCAGTACACACCTGAAATATTGTGCAATGTTTACGCACAAAACAGTTATTAAAAAAAAAAACTTTTGCGGACTACTTTGTGGTGCGTAGGAATGCTCTTCTCGATGTTGCGAACCGTCCCTCAGCCTTTGGCTGCGCTCGGACGGAAGCTGAAACGAAATTGGGGTTGTGGGGATATTTATACAGCGTGTAGTTGGTCAAAAGCTGAAACGAAGTATAGTGGAAACACGCCACTTTGATCGCAGCGCCACCTTCGCTGCGATCAAGCAACGACACAGGTCAAGGTCATATGGGCAATATAGCCCCTTAGGGCTATATTGTATTTTTTATGATTTTGACGTCAGAGGTAACGTCAAAGCACCACGACGACGACGTCATCGTCACGACGTTACGCGACGCCAAGATGCTGTCGTAAGGCCGTCGTGACATCGCGTCGCGTCGAGGACGACGCCGTTTCGCGACATCAAGTCGCCGTTGTAACGCGGTCGTGACGTCGCGTCGAGGACGACGCCGTTACGCGACATCAAGTCGCCGTTGTGACGCGGTCGTGACATCGCGTCGCGTTGAGGACGACGCCGTTACGCGACATCAAGTCGCCGTTGTAACGCGGTCATGACGTCGCGCGCCACATCGAGGACGACGTGGACGTGGTCGTCGATGCCGACGTTGACGTCGACGCCCCACGCAACGTCAAACATCGCTATGACGTCACGTTAACGTCGTCCTGACGTCATCGTGAACGTCAACGTCACGACGAAGCCTTGACGGCGTGTAACGTCGTCGCCTTCGCCAGCATCAACGTCGACGCGCAGTCACGACGAAGTCTTGACGTCGTGTAACGTCGTCGACGATGACGTCGACGTCGTGAAGCTGTCGGGACGTCTTCGTGACGTCGAGTTGCGTCATGTCGACAACGACGTCAACGAACTGACACCAAGCGTCCTTATGACGTTGCATTGACAAGGACGCCGTCATCTTGACGTCCCGTGACGTTGTCGTCGTCGTCATCAACGTCAACGTTGACATCGTCGTCGTTGTCAACGCAATATGACGTCAGAACGCAGTCTTGATGTCGTGTAACGCACGTTGTCAACGTCGATGACGACGTTGACGTCAAGGCGTCGTCCTGATGTCGCATGGCGTTGTGACGACAAGTCAGGTCGCGGTGACTTTATGTACGTGACGCCTGACGTCTAGGTTGTATAAAAAATATAGTCCGGCGTTCTATCGTTTCTATGACCTTGACCAGTGTGCCGGTCGAGCTTGGCGTTGGAACGAAACGCGTTTTTCATAAAAAGCGGCTAATCCGAACCACTTCGCTCGTAGCGCCTGAGAGGGCGCTACGAGCGAAGTGGCTTGGATTAGCCGTTTTTTTCCACATGCGGGAGGTACCAAAATAGCACTCCGGTGGCCCCACTCGTTCTTTCTAGTACACTCTAGCGGTGTGCCGTCAGCTCGTGATCCGCCTCAACCTCGCTTGCACCTTTGCATTCTAATAGACCCTTTCAAAAGTCAGAGTCACCTTCGTGGCAGTCCCAGGAGCCTCAATACTGCTGCTCTAATGGCGGTGATAGTAGAACGTGCTCTGCTAAATCAGGCACCCTCGATTTCGTGAGTCGAAGGGTGACGTAAAGAACCAACACCTTTGCCCTTTCTGCTCTATGCTTTCGAAGACGTTCGTATTTTCTGGTGGGAGATGCTGTGTAGTGCCGCCATTAGAGCGTCGGTTTGGCTCTGCACAGGGTGGGTAGACTACTGTCGGGAAGGGTCTATTGCATTATAATTCAACCGCTTGTTTTTGCTTGGCTTACGCCTAGGCTTCGATCTGATACAACCTACCGGACGGAGCGCGCGCAAGCCCGTATAGGTATACTTCTGCAATCAACCATCCATCTCGCATGTGGCTGCCACGCGTACCAATCGCCAGAGAGATCTGCGGCCACGTTACAGTGAACTAGAATAGAAGTAGTGGAAAAATAGCCGGCCTCCAGGTGAGGCGCTTCGTGTAGAACCTACCAGGTAGCGCTGGTGTTCGATTCCGGAGCACTCCTGCCAGCGAAGTTCGCGCCAAGCGTAGCTGTTTTTGATCTTAGCGGTTCATTAGTGTGGCCTATGTATGCTTTATGGGTGTTTCAACGTCTATGAATTAATGTTTAATGCTTACTTGGGCAATGTAGTGAAAACCGGGGTAACCAGTCTTGCATGCTGGCGCGTAGCGGTGTGGATCCGTCTTCTTTCTCTTCGTTTTCATTGCTTAGCGACAAGACTCGAACCAATGTAATCACAATGCCAAACCCTTGACATTCACGAAAACAAATCGCGAAAACGACCACAGACACCACAGGAACCATCTGAGAACGTACGCGACGCCATATCCCATGTTACAGTAGCCAAGTCCTCCGGATTTCGACAACAGCGCCACTCGCGGCAGTCTACACTTCTGGCTTCACACAGCCGATGGGTCGGCGCCGACGCTTTTCCACTACCCCTATATTCAAGTTCACTGTAGCCACGTTGGGCAATCCGCAACTTTCAGCGATGGTGGTACCGCGGTGTGAGAATCGGCGCATCCCTAGCTCCTGGATGATCGGCCTCATAATAAATGGCCTTAGCCTACACCTTCCTGGCGTGAAAAAATAACGTAAGGCTCTAATACTGCTCGTATATAGCAAAACTAGAATTACTTACGCGTCGCAGACCCAGCACTCGTACCGCTGTTCTACGACGATCATCCAGATGACAGCCATTTTGATAGGCACCACTGCGCCCCCTATAGGTCGTGAAAGTTGCGAATATCGTTTAAAGGAGCGGTGCAACGATATTCAAATGGAATGTTTTTCACTTACACGAGCTTACTGGCACTAGTGGGACTCAAGGATACTCGCTCGCAACGCCACTGGCCAAGAAACTCCTTTGTTGCGGTGTAATTTCAAGGACAAAAGCGATCATTTTCATTCAATCTCTCCTTTGCAAAATTTGATGACGTAACGTGGGGATCGCAGTACACCCCAGTGACGATATTTGAATGCGGTTCTTAGATTGGACCCGAGCATTGCGTGGGCACTCGATTTGGGCTCGTGATAATTACTAGCTCGAGAAGCATTCAGGTAGTGGCCCGTGTCCAATCGCTGCAACGACGACAATAGCCGAGCCATAACAATGTGTGAAACTCAGCGCGTGTCCTGTGCTTTGCCAACCACAGCGCGTGGCTATGATCAACATTGGCGGCATATAATCGGCTCCAGATCACGTGGCCGCTTGTTCTGGCTGCGAGTTGAGGGAATGAACGCTGCTCGTTTTTCTTTAAATTTTTTCTGGGACTTCTATTGCGTGGGGTGAAAAACGAACGCGTGTTTCATAGGTCATTAACGTCAGGGATCCGTTCTAAGCGGTATTTGCGCAAAGTACAAAAATTGTTGCATCGGTCCTTTAAACATTTTATGACTAGGCTTCACATATATTGTCACATATATTCCTCCTTGCTCACGTAGGTATTACGTAAAAATACGAAGGAACGGCATGCATTTCGCTGGTGATTGACGGGGATATTGCTGATATCGCCACGAAAGAGGCAATCGGCCCTCGATTGCGCGGACCTCAGACTGATTCGGATATCGCGAAGATAAATTTCAACGCGATGTTTTTGTGCTCTCGTTGACTATCGGAACCTTTGAGGTCTGCAGTGAAGCGTGTGTAATGTATTTGAATACACAGTTTAGCTACGGAAATTTCGTGAGTCGTGCTTTACAGTGAGTAATCGTGGTACCGCTTCGTTCAAACGACCGAAAACTCGCTTTGGTTGTCCGGCTCACCGGAGAACTGGTAGTTCCGTGCCGCGCTAGATGATGCTGTGCTGTTTTCTAAATTGTTCCGGCGGAGGCGTGCACTTTCACGGAGCACAGGTGTGCGGCGCACCAAAGGGCTATTTTCAAGCTGGTAGTTCTTGTGCCGTACTATACTCCGTTTCACCTTATGTTGTACCGCAGCGAAGGCTAGAAGCGCGAGCTCGTAACGTTGGCAGCTGCCCTTAATGCACGAGAGCTTGTGCCGCCGAGATCTGCCCAAGAGCAAGGAGCTCGCGCTTGTAGCCTTCCTGCGGTACATCATAAGGTGAAAGTCAGTATAGGTGATGCTGTGCTGCTTCCTAAATTGTCCTGGCGTAGACGTGCACTTTCACAGAGCACAGGTGTTGCAGTTGGTACTGAATCCGCTGGCCTGCCGCACGTTTCGTCGACACATACGTTTCATCAGCACGTTACGCGAATGGAGGCTGTATGGTCATTTTATCGCGCGTGCCCAAAAAGCACGCGCACGCGCGACGCGTACGCGCGTGCGCGTGCTTTTAAGAAAGTTTAATAATATCCCCAGCTGACTTTGGCGGGTGATTTTAACATCGACTGTAAAAATCAATATAGGTATGGATCATCTGAATACCTAAATATATTAGCCGAATTTGGTTTGGAAAACACTATCACCGAGTTTACAATTGAAGAATGCTTAGGAGACCATATATCGCGAAGCTGCCTTGGTCGTATCATAGTGAGAATTAATTTAGAACATTGTCCGGAGTGATTATACTAAAATTTACAGATCATTTCTTCTGCAACAATAACACTACTGCATGACATATACATTCAAAGCCTTGATACAGAGGATAACAATTGTATTTACTTTAGATAGATAAAAATATTGAGAGGTTAATCAAGGCGCACGATTGGAACCTACTTCCCGAATATGCTCATCATGCTATTTACCAGCACCTAGTCAATAAATTAAAAAAATATTTCTATATTTTTTGACAAAAAATGTTTGGATCATTAGAGTATATAATGTAACCTATGCTACTCTGAAGATAAATTATGGGAGAGGTGAAAGCAGAATCCTGGCAGTTTACATCCGAAGGAATAATTCCGAAAAATGAGGAATAAGGTAACATCTGCAGGTAAGACTACTGGTTGTACACGTTCCTCAAAAAAAGGAACGAAAGCTCGTTCCTCGTTCCTTCAGATTTTTGGAACGCGTTCCCGTTACAAGTTCCGTCTGAGAGAAAGGAACTCGTTCTCGTTACAGTTTAAAAAAATGGAAAGTGTCGTTACATATACGTTATATTTGTATTTTGCTGGTTATCATATTTAATTAAATTGAGGAAAGTTTTTTTTTATCTATTCCATAATCGGGAACATACGAATTTGAATGCCGTGATGGAAGAGCATCAGAAGGAAACAAGCGGAAGCAGGGTTTGATTTGTTGATATATTCAAGTTTAGAAATCTCAGCTTTTAACCATATTCAGGTTTGTGGTGGGGGATTCAGACGAGCCAAATGTACTCTTACACTCTCGAGAAAAAGGGTATATTCTTGCACTTCTTGTCCCATATAAGACACCCCAAAACTTCAGTTCTATGCCGTATAGCGCGCTGACGTCAAACCGACGGTACCAACTTTTCACGAGTGGCTTGATAGCCGAGTGGTACTACTTATTAAAATAGATAATGTATCGTTACTTACTACAAAAAAAATATCGGAATTTCTTGGTTTCACCGCAAAACCTCAGTGTTTTCTTTCTCGTAGTTTTTGAGGCGCACTTTAGCTGGTAAATAAGTGAGATCGCAACGTTATCAAGCTTCTCGTAAAAGTTTAGGGCCGTCAGTTTGACCATGGGGCGCTGTACGCCGAACGGAAGTTTCGGGGTGTATATACGGGACAAAGGGGTGTAAGGCGACACCCTCTTTGTTTAGCTTGTACCCTACATTGCACAGCATTTTACGACAACGTCACACGCTTCCATCTAGCAAAGTCCCTTGTTCGATCTTAACAACAGTTGCTTCTCGATGCTGTTGCGTCCGCAAGACGAGCAAGTGAAGAAGAGGGTTGTGATGATCATCAATCCGTCTTGCACCCCTGCTGGTGTCAAGCCGCAAGGACGATGAAGAAGAAGCCTGTTTTAGAACGGGGCCAGTGTATGACGCTGGGGCTCATCTGTCATGCGAGTGTAAATATAACTAATTTACTGTGAGTCGGCGTCAGTCATTACATTGGCGACGAAGGAACGAACCAATGGCTTTCGGCGCAAAAATCGGTGAATTCGATCTTGGCAGCGGTTCTTCATGGGAAGAATATGTGGAACGAGTCGAGTTATGCTGCGCCGCGAACAAGCTGGTTACCGACATCGAAAAAAGGGCCGCACTGCTCAGCTGTTGTGGCCAGGACACTACTCGCTGATATCGACTCTCGTCGAGCCTTCGACCACCGAGTGTGGAATACAGGACATCGATTGCTTGTGAAACACTGCAGAAAATGTCAACATAACCGACAGAGTGAGCCGCAGGTGCCCACTCATTTCTGGATCAAGCCTGATAGGCCGTGGAGCAGAATCCATATCGACTTCGCTGGGCCAGTAAACGGAGTGTGTTTTCTTGTGGTCGTGGACGCATATTCCAACTGGGCAGAAGTGGAAATTGTACCGTCACTAAGCTCGTCGATGGTTATCGAAAAGCTGCGCAAATTATTCGCGTCATATGGACCACCTGACCTAGTCGTGTCGGATAATGGAACAGCCTTTGTGAGTCAAGAAATGAAAGAATTCTTGAAGATCAATGGAATCAAAAGTATGCAGACTGCTCCTTATCATCCGGCTAGCAATGGTAGGGCTGAGCGAATGGTTCAGGAACTAAAAATGGCCCTCAAGAAGCAAGAGGAAGGAACAGTGGCATGCAAGGTGTCAAGATTTTTGTTTAAACAACACTCAACTCCTCACGCTGGTACCGGGAAGACTCCGGCGGAGCTAATGTTAGGACGGAAATTACAGTCTCCACTGGACAAGCTTCACCCAGACAGCCACGCGGATGGTTACTGCGCGTTCGGTGAACCAAAGAGAGTGTTTAGTCGTGGGGATTTTGTGTATGTGCGGAACTTCGGGGTGGGTGCTAAGTGGTTAGGAGCCCGAGTCCTGCAACGTCTGGGACATGTGATGTACAAGGTGCAGACATCTGATGGCGTGACACATCGGCGTCATGCAGATCACGTAAGGAAGGCGTGGGCGAGTACACCTCCGTCCACAAGGCCTGGAATAAACGAGTCCTTCAAGCTACCGTCTAAAACTCAGCCAAGTCATAGTGAGCAGCATTCAACACCGCCGCACCGACCAATGCAGCCACCGCCGGTTGCAACATCGTCGGAACAGCAAAGTTCGCCACAGCCGCGTCGCTCTTTCCGAGAACGACGACCTGTGTGTCGATACGGCGTCGACAGCGACTAAGGGCGAAGAGATGTGATGATCATCAATCCGTCTTGCACCCTGCTGGTGTCAAGCCGCAAGGACGATGAAGAAGAAGCCTGTTTTAGAACGGGGCCAGTGTATGACGCTGGGGGTCATCTGTCATGCGAGTGTAAATATAACTAATTTACTGTGAGTCGGCGTCAGTCATTACTAAGTGGGTATACGCTTTTGGAAGATCAGTCTTGAAAACTACAAGTCCTTCTTCATGAAGGCTGGATTGGTTGTTCAGTTTGAAGGTGGGGGACAAGCAGATAATGAATAAAGGTTACTTTTGTGTATTTTGTGTACCTCTAAATCTTCCAATGTTCGGGATACAAGGGTGTGTTCAATGTCCGGCAACCTTTTTTTTCTTGTATCTGTACGTCTTTTTGTGGAAGTTTACTCATCATGGCTGCAGTCGGCCTTAGATTTCTTGGTGTATGAAGATTCGTGGAAGCAAAGAAAGTATCTGAGTTAGAGACTTCCCTCTTTCTGTGTCTTTTAATTCCTTCGAGTAAAAGTTTTGCTTTTTGTACCGCACTCTCAGGCACAGGAAAAAGAATCGATGCTCCACCAGCTCTCCTGCACCCGACTGTTACAAAGCGAGGACCACACAAAATGAACCCCAAGATAATGAAACAAAAAGTTAACAAGATCCTGCTCTTCGTACAGATATTGTTTTTATACTTTTAGAGTTTCCCTCTTAGAAATAAAATAAAAATGACCCCACTGGACGGAAAAAAAAGGAACGCCGTTCCTTTTTTATTTCAGTAATAATGTAACGAGTTCCCGTTCCAGTTCCAGCGATGCAAAATGGAACGACAGCGTTCCTTCGTTCCTCTAAAAACAACGCGTTCCAGGAACGCCGTTCCTTGGAACGCCGTTCCGTACCACACTGAAGACTACCAAAGAAGGAATATTACCCGAAGGAAAACAAGACTGCGAAGGTAATTCCAGAAGAAATTGGTATCTAGTACGACAATCAACAGATCAGACGGCTAAACAAAACTTTGATGAAACAATTATTTAAAAATTTGCAAAAGCTTCGGACTTCCGAGAGTTTGAAAACTTTTTTAACCATACATTATTTAGTACTGTATAGGGTTTGAGAAACGAAATAAAGACCAATACGACTACGAGAAGATCATAACTAAATTAAAATCAGCATACTTACCAGTGATGTCGGGGCGAGACCTACAAGGAAGTTATCTCCAACGTGTCTTTGGTGAAACCAGCGGGACATGATTTGATACGAGTGCGAGATCTTTATTGCAATTTTGACACGTTAAAAGGTGTGTTAGTTTGCATTCTCATTGGCCTTTTTGAAAGTGGAAACTTCCAAGACGGTATGAAATTGTCTATCATTAGGCCTGTGCACAACAATAGATTTAAAATGGAACTTAAAAATTATCGACCAATGTTCATACTTCCAGCCATCATATTTAGCAAAAGTTATGAACTCGTTTCGTGATAGATATTCTCTTATACTCTCATCGCAGTATATATTTAAAAAAATAAAGAAAAAACGAAAAAAAAAACACGACGCTAATGAAAATGTATTCAGTTATCAGCTAACAGTCTTTAGATAATAATCAAATTACTCAAGCACTTTTTCTCGACCTATCCAGAGCATTTATACAATAGATCATTCAATTATGACAAAGAAGCTATATAGAATTGGTTTCAGGGGGCCGTTTTACACAGTTTTTGAAAACTACTTTATGAACAGATACCAAGTGGTGAAGATTAACGGACAAACAAGTGATTCAATTCAAATGAAGTTTGGTGCTTCATGAGGTCTACACCTTAGGTCCTTTACTCTTTAACATATATAATAATAAAAGAGCTCACCTGAAACTAAAATCAAAACTATTCCAATAAACAGACGACACAGCACTAATACTATAACACGAACAATACAATATTGCAGCCACTATTTTTCAAGATGATATAGCTGAATAATGAGATGGTTCGCTAATAACTAAATTTTTGTCAATTATGATACGACTAAATTGATATGCTTTCGAAATCCTCATAAACAGGTTACATCGGATGCCCCTCTATTTCTTCATGCTCGACATTGTGGTCCGTGTAACTTCAGGATATTGCAGAATGTTAAAACTGTCTGTTTGTCTTATATGTCCATCTTTCCCTATCGTAAATTAATAATCAACACGCTCAACCATCTATGTACATTATTTTGACTTTATTTGGTGAATATGTTTCATTGAATGATCACGTAGGTCATGTTACACAAAAACTTCGTGTTGTTTCAGCCTATCTCTATGGACTTAAAAAGAGGTTGCGACATCAGCTCTATGCGCCAGGTATACCAATCTTTGGGAGTGTCTGCATATATATATATATAGAATTGCTATATATAGAATATATCCTAAATCTAAACAACAAAATATTGATAGAATTATTTACAGATGTAACAATAATATCGTATATATATCAAAAATATGAAACTCGCGCAAATAATAGGGAGTTTTAGAATAAAGTACGCAATTTTAGCGCACGCTAGCGCTAAATTTAGCGCTTGTAATAGCGCACGCGACGCGAGAGAGTTTTAGAATAGCGTTTCTCCGTCGCGACGCAAAATCCCAAGCATCTCGCGATTGCGACGCCACCAAGATACGCTCACAATTTTTATTTCACACACGAAATGCTGTAACTTAAGAAAAAACAAGTTTTTTGGTCCAGAGTAGCATTTTAGATTTGTTTAAACATGAGAATGCGACGCGAGCGGTTGACCGGTCGTGTCCGCTTGCGTCGCCTCGGCAAGAGAGGTCTCGGGTACTGACCTTCGCACATCGTACCTTCGCCGAGAAATGTTCGCGCGTCACAAGCATCAAGTTGCCGGTGATCGTTGCCAAACCGAGTACAATGCCGTCCCGTATTGAAAATCGCAGTCGCGAGGATGCCGCCGACGTCGCACTCACGACGCCGCCAAAGCAGCCGCCGCCATAATCCTGGAAGCCGCCATTTTTTTAACTCTGCTCGTCTTGGCTTTAGCCAACTTCACCTCACGAATCCTCCTTGGAGAAGCGCAAAGACTCTTTGCGTACGCACGCTATTTCCGAGAAATAGCGCACGCTAAAATTGCGCACGCAAAGCGCAAAACCTGGTTTGCGTTCGGAGCATGCGCAGTGGCGACGACGCTATTCTTTGCGCACGCAAAGCTTTAGCGTGCGCTATTCTAAAACTCCCTAATGAGAAAATGAAGGCAGTCGGAATATTGTAATTTGAAAATATTTTAAAACTTGTTGTTTTAAGCAGTTACAATTTTTACAAGGATTTCAGAGAAGTACCCAGCAGACTAAAATATTTTCGACACACAGAAACCTATGCTAATCCAAAAATATATACTAATTATGGAAAAAAGGCAACGCCATTATAATGTTCCCACTATATTTATAGTACACCTACAAATCTTCTTAACCTATCGTCCAAGAAGCAGATAAAAAAGAACAGAAAAGAAAATATTTTTGTTTAGACATATCTAACCAGAGGATCGATGAGTTGAACGATGAAACTTGTGTGAATACCTGTATTCTTATTTATTGCCGCTTGTTGTTGTAGTTATGGTGATCTTTGTCATTACACATCGAAATGTGTTTAACTGAATTGTATTGTTGAAAAGGTTGAACACGAGCCAAGTTTGTACTTTCCCTTTTGATTGTATCGTTTTTTTTTGTTACTGTAAAGTGCCAAAACTAGTTATTTTTTGTATATGTTTACAATTTGAGGCGAGTAAACTGAATGTCCTGGCCCGCATACAAGCGGACCAGGGCATCGAGGACATTTAGGGCCAGGATATCCAGCTCCGCTTAAGCGGGCTGAATGTGTTTTTGATTGTATTTTTCTGTAAATAAACTTTATCATCACACCCTGGGATTCAAGCCACCTGTAACAACAAGTCGGACACACCAGACTCCTTGTGACTAGAGCTACAAGCCATACACGACGCGATCAAAGCTGTCATCTTTCTGCCAGACATCAAGAAAGTTCGCATATACACTGACTCGCTAAATTCAATTAAGCACCTGAAACAAGTTACCATGACGCTACAAATATGTCAGCATGACACACATACTACACCAGAAAATAACCATCAACATAAAAGTTCACTCGGTGCGGGAGACATAGCCAGGAGAATTTAAACCTCTTGGCTGACCACCATGCCCACCACACTGAGCCCTGCTGACCTCCCACCCGCTTCCCTCCATTCTGATTCCCGGTCCGGCCTCATAGATCAGAAGGACCTCCTCCGACGGGACACACGCGCTTTGATTCCCCGTGTGTCTGCCCTCTTCCCCGTAACCTGTACCGGGTGCAGGAAGTTTATCTCCGGAGGCTTCAGGCTGGGGCGGCCCCAGGATTATAATGCAATTCAATGCAAGGTGCAAGCGAGCTGCACAAGAATGACGAAGATAATTCCTGGAGAAGGGAACAATAGGGACAAAGGACAAACAGATATCTCCAAACACAGCTAGGTGACTGGTGCGCGACCGAAAAAATCCGCCTAGTCTGGGTATCGAGCCCAGGACCTCTCCATTTCCAGTGGAGCGCTCTACCAACTGAGCTAACCAGGGTTAGACGTCAGTAGAGCAAACGGGTTTTATCAGCTGCCACCAGTCTAACACCAACAAGGGTGAAGCTTGCAATATCCGGACCAGGCGGATTTTTTCGGTCGCGCACCGGTTACCTAGCTGTGTCTGGAGATATGTGTTTGTTTCTTTGTCCCTCTTGTTCCCCTTCTCCAGGATTATTTTCACCATTCTTGTCCAGCTCGCTTGCACCTTTGCATTTGATTGCATTATAATCATAACCTTAAATTGCAAGCTTCCTCCTCGTTGGCGTTAGACTGGTGGCAGCTGATAAAACCCGTTTGCTCTACTGACATGTAACCCCTGGTTAGATCAGTTGGTAGAGCGCTCCACTGGAAAATGGATAGGTCCCGGGTTCGATACCCGGACCAGGCGGATTTTTTCGGTCGCGCACCACTCATCTAGCTGTGTTTGGATATTTGTGTGTTGTCCTTTGCCCTCCTTGTTCTCCTTCTCCTGGGATTATTTTCGTCATTCTTGTCAGCTCGCTTGCACCTTTGCATTTAATTTCATTATAATCATAACCTTAAATTGCAAGCTTCACCCTTGTTGGTGTTAGACTGGTGGCAGCTGATAAAACCCGCTTGCCCTACTGCGTCTAACCCTGGTTAGCTCAGTTGGTAGAGCGCTCCACTGGAAAATGGAGAGGTCCCGGGTTCGATACCCGGACCAGGCGGATTTTTCGGTCGCGCACCACTCATCTAGCTGTGTTTGGATATTTGTGTGTTGTCCTTTGTCCCTCCTTGTTCTCCTTCTCCTGGGATTATTTTCGTCATTCTTGTCCAGCTCGCTTGCACCTTTGCATTTAATTTCATTATAATCATAACCTTAAATTGCAAGCTTCACCCTTGTTGGTGTTAGACTGGTGGCAGCTGATAAAACCCGCTTGCCCTACTGCGTCTAACCCCTGGTTAGCTCAGTAGGTAGAGCGCTCCACTGGAAAATGGAGAGGTCCTGGGTTCGATACCCGGACCAGGCGGATTTGTTCGGTCGCGCACCACTCACCTAGCTGTGTTTGGATATTTGTGTGTTGTCCTTTGTCCTCCTTGTTCTCCTTCTCCTGGGATTATTTTCGTCATTCTTGTCCAGCTCGCTTGCACCTTTGCATTTAATTTCATTATAATCATAACCTTAAATTGCAAGCTTCACCCTTGTTGGTGTTAGACTGGTGGCAGCTGATAAAACCCGCTTGCCCTACTGCGTCTAACCCCTGGTTAGCTCAGTAGGTAGAGCGCTCCACTGGAAAATGGAGAGGTCCCGGGTTCGATACCCGGACCAGGCGGATTTTTTCGGTCGCGCACCACTCATCTAGCTGTGTTTGGATATTTGTGTGTTGTCCTTTGTCCTCCTTGTTCTCCTTCTCCTGGGATTATTTTCGTCATTCTTGTCCAGCTCGCTGGCACCTTTGCATTTAGTTGCATTATAATCATAACCTTAAATTGCAAGCTTCACCCTTGTTGGTGTTAGACTGGTGGCAGCTGATAAAACCCGCTTGCCCTACTGCGTCTAACCCCTGGTTAGCTCAGTAGGTAGAGCGCTCCACTGGAAAATGGAGAGGTCCTGGGTTCGATACCCGGAGCAGGCGGATTTTTTCGGTCGCGCACCACTCATCTAGCTGTGTTTGGATATTTGTGTGTTGTCCTTTGTCCTCCTTGTTCTCCTTCTCCTGGGATTATTTTCGTCATTCTTGTCCAGCTCGCTTGCACCTTTGCATTTAGTTGCATTATAATCATAACCTTAAATTGCAAGCTTCACCCTTGTTGGTGTTAGACTGGTGGCAGCTGATAAAACCCGCTTGCCCTACTGCGTCTAACCCCTGGTTAGCTCAGTAGGTAGAGCGCTCCACTGGAAAATGGAGAGGTCCCGGGTTCGATACCCGGACCAGGCGGATTTTTCGGTCGCGCACCACTCATCTAGCTGTGTTTGGATATTTGTGTGTTGTCCTTTGTCCTCCTTGTTCTCCTTCTCCTGGGATTATTTTCGTCATTCTTGTCCAGCTCGCTTGCACCTTTGCATTTAATTTCATTATAATCATAACCTTAAATTGCAAGCTTCACCCTTGTTGGTGTTAGACTGGTGGCAGCTGATAAAACCCGCTTGCCCTACTGCGTCTAACCCCTGGTTAGCTCAGTAGGTAGAGCGCTCCACTGGAAAATGGAGAGGTCCTGGGTTCGATACCCGGACCAGGCGGATTTTTCGGTCGCGCACCACTCATCTAGCTGTGTTTGGATATTTGTGTGTTGTCCTTTGTCCTCCTTGTTCTCCTTTCTCCTGGGATTATTTTCGTCATTCTTGTCCAGCTCGCTTGCACCTTTGCATTTAATTTCATTATAATCATAACCTTAAATTGCAAGCTTCACCCTTGTTGGTGTTAGACTGGTGGCAGCTGATAAAACCCGCTTGCCCTACTGCGTCTAACCCCTGGTTAGCTCAGTAGGTAGAGCGCTCCACTGGAAAATGGAGAGGTCCTGGGTTCGATACCCGGACCAGGCGGATTTTTCGGTCGCGCACCACTCATCTAGCTGTGTTTGGATATTTGTGTGTTGTCCTTTGTCCTCCTTGTTCTCCTTCTCCTGGGATTATTTTCGTCATTCTTGTCCAGCTCGCTTGCACCTTTGCATTTAATTTCATTATAATCATAACCTTAAATTGCAAGCTTCACCCTTGTTGGTGTTAGACTGGTGGCAGCTGATAAAACCCGCTTGCCCTACTGCGTCTAACCCCTGGTTAGCTCAGTAGGTAGAGCGCTCCACTGGAAAATGGAGAGGTCCCGGGTTCGATACCCGGACCAGGCGGATTTTTCGGTCGCGCACCACTCATCTAGCTGTGTTTGGATATTTGTGTGTTGTCCTTTGTCCTCCTTGTTCTCCTTCTCCTGGGATTATTTTCGTCATTCTTGTCCAGCTCGCTTGCACCTTTGCATTTAATTTCATTATAATCATAACCTTAAATTGCAAGCTTCACCCTTGTTGGTGTTAGACTGGTGGCAGCTGATAAAACCCGCTTGCCCTACTGACGTCTAACCCCTGGTTAGCTCAGTAGGTAGAGCGCTCCACTGGAAAATGGAGAGGTCCCGGGTTCGATACCCGGACCAGGCGGATTTTTTCGGTCGCGCACCACTCATCTAGCTGTGTTTGGAGATTTGTGTGTTGTCCTTTGTCCCCCTTGTTCTCCTTCTCCTGGGATTATTTTCGTCATTCTTGTCCAGCTCGCTTGCACCTTTGCATTTAATTTCATTATAATCATAACCTTAAATTGCAAGCTTCACCCTTGTTGGTGTTAGACTGGTGGCAGCTGATAAAACCCGTTTGCCCTACTGACGTCTAACCCCTGGTTAGCTCAGTAGGTAGAGCGCTCCACTGGAAAATGGAGAGGTCCTGGGTTCGATACCCGGACCAGGCGGATTTTTTCGGTCGCGCACCACTCACCTAGCTGTGTTTGGAGATTTGTGTGTTGTCCTTTGTCCCCCTTGTTCTCCTTCTCCAGGGATTATTTTCGTCATTCTTGTCCAGCTCGCTTGCACCTTTGCATTTAATTTCATTATAATCATAACCTTAAATTGCAAGCTTCACCCTTGTTGGTGTTAGACTGGTGGCAGCTGATAAAACCCGCTTGCCATACTGACGTCTAACCCCTGGTTAGCTCAGTAGGTAGAGCGCTCCACTGGAAAATGGAGAGGTCCCGGGTTCGATACCCGGACCAGGCGGAGTTTTTCGGTCGCGCACCACTCACCTAGCTGTGTTTGGAGATTTGTGTGTTGTCCTTTGTCCTCCTTGTTCTCCTTCTCCAGTGATTATTTTCGTCATTCTTGTCCAGCTCGCTTGCACCTTTGCATTTAGTTGCATTATAATCATAACCTTAAATTGCAAGCTTCACCCTTGTTGGTGTTAGACTGGTGGCAGCTGATAAAACCCGTTTGCCCTACTGACGTCTAACCCCTGGTTAGCTCAGTAGGTAGAGCGCTCCACTGGAAATGGAGAGGTCCCGGGTTCGATACCCGGACCAGGCGGAGTTTTTCGGTCGCGCACCACTCATCTAGCTGTGTTTGGAGATTTGTGTGTTGTCCTTTGTCCTCCTTGTTCTCCTTCTCCTAGTGATTATTTTCGTCATTCTTGTCCAGCTCGCTTGCACCTTTGCATTTAATTTCATTATAATCATAACCTTAAATTGCAAGCTTCACCCTTGTTGGTGTTAGACTGGTGGCAGCTGATAAAACCCGCTTGCCCTACTGCGTCTAACCCCTGGTTAGCTCAGTAGGTAGAGCACTCCACTGGAAAATGGAGAGGTCCCGGGTTCGATACCCGGACCAGGCGGAGTTTTTCGGTCGCGCACCACTCACCTAGCTGTGTTTGGAGATTTGTGTGTTGTCCTTTGTCCTCCTTGTTCTCCTTCTCCAGGGATTATTTTCGTCATTCTTGTCCAGCTCGCTTGCACCTTTGCATTTAATTGCATTATAATCATAACCTTAAATTGCAAGCTTCACCCTTGTTGGTGTTAGACTGGTGGCAGCTGATAAAACCCGCTTGCCATACTGACGTCTAACCCCTGGTTAGCTCAGTAGGTGAGAGCGCTCCACTGGAAAATGGAGAGGTCCTGGGTTCGATACCCGGACCAGGCGGAGTTTTTCGGTCGCGCACCACTCACCTAGCTGTGTTTGGAGATTTGTGTGTTGTCCTTTGTCCTCCTTGTTCTCCTTCTCCAGGGATTATTTTCGTCATTCTTGTCCAGCTCGCTTGCACCTTTGCATTTAATTTCATTATAATCATAACCTTAAATTGCAAGCTTCACCCTTGTTGGTGTTAGACTGGTGGCAGCTGATAAAACCCGTTTGCCCTACTGACGTCTAACCCCTGGTTAGCTCAGTAGGTAGAGCGCTCCACTGGAAAATGGAGAGGTCCCGGGTTCGATACCCGGACCAGGCGGATTTTTTCAGTCGCGCACCAGTCACCTAGCTGTGTTTAGAGATTTGTGTTTGTCCTTTGTCCCTCTTGTTCCCCTTCTCCAGGGATTAATTTCGTCAGTCTGCCCCAGGAGTTTTCCTAGGAATTGAATTTAGGGTGGGTGTCTACATTTTTAGGGGTTGGGGTTAGGGGGGGGGCATTGAGAATAGAGGAGTCGTTGCGAATGAAGGGGGTGTCTTAAAAAAAAGGGGGGGGTGTAGGGAAATGTTAGGGCCGCCCAGTGATTTCCCTCCCCCCCTGGGTGTGTGTAGGGAAATCACTGGGCGGCCCTAACTTCTTCCGTTACCTGGACCTGGGGACACACACCTGCCGACCCGGGAACCTGCCCGAAGTGTCCGGCCCCTGTGGCTCTGCCACAGGGGCCGGACACTGCTATGCTGTGGCTCTGCTCCGGGATCATCTGCTGTGGCTCTGCTCCGGGACCAAGACCACCCATGAGAAGATACTCAGCGAGGCCGGACTGAAGCTTCACCCACACCATAACTACACGCAATGGGTGAATGACGACAAGTACTGCAAGTTGCTCCTGCAGTTCCTGCACGACACTGGACTGCACTCCTTTCTTTGAACCTCCCCATGTTATGCCGTAAAACACAATCTACAAATGAAAAAAAAAATTATCCTTATTTTTATTTTTATTTTTTAGGCTATCCGTACTCACTTAAGAAGCAAGGGTAAAGTTTTAACATCAAGCAGAACAAATTAAATTAAACGTTGACAACCGATTCGATAAAAGGTAAGCACGTCATTCGATGGAACGGCGTTTAATAGATTGTCCACAATAGCTTAATTGAATAAATATCCGTTACCCTTTCAATCCAAACATCAGTACGTAAAAAACCAAATAAATACATTTTTTTTTACGTTGGCAGTAAGTGGCGATTTTATAACGTAGACATTTCAGGTAACCTCCAGAACATTCCTCGAACTGATTTGCAAAGTCTTTCGGACGATGGTGGTCGGAACGACAAGCTCATAGCCCCGCGTCGGGAATCAGCTCTCGAAATGATTAATCTTTTCAGAGAGAGGATCCAGGCTGTAAAAAAAATACTCCGTTCTCCTTTAAGCCGACAGCGCGGTGGGAGCTACGCGCTCGCCGGTCCAATCGACCGCCTCCCTTTCATCAGCTGACCCAGCTCTCCGCGCGTGGGCAGACTAGGCTGCATTCATGTGCGCTTTGGTTCAGGTGATGACATATCGCCAATTTGTTCTGACCGTTTTTTTTTGTTTTGTTCTGGAGCGCGTGAAAGAGCGTCTCCCTGCACGCGCTCTTGGCGTTGAATGTGCTATGGCGGCATTTTGTTTTCTGCAATTTATTTTTATATTTTTGCTGCTAGCGTGAGCTGTCGGCACCGGGTACTACAAAGGATGTCATCACCCATAGCCTCCTCTATAATCACCAAAGCCTGGCAGAGTCGCCACGAGAAGCGGCCGCCGAAATGGAAAAGGTGGAGCGGCAGACAACGGATGGGAGGAGAGCCACGTGACTGGTGCCCCGCTGCGGCGAGACGCCGAAACACACTTCGCCGGAGCGAACAAGTGTGTTTCGGGTTCTCGTCGCTGCAAACTGTGCGCTGACGTCCAGGTTCCCCGGTGATAGCTTTTGATGCTCTGTGCTACCAGATCCTCGCGCTCCAAATCTGCGACCGGGCACTCTATGGCTCAGTCGTTGAACTGCCAGGCTTTGTGAGTATAGAGGAGGCTATGCATCACCCTAAACAGAAAGACAGTGAGGCACCCTAGGGCAGACGTTCACGCGTTACTGAAATACAGCAACTAAATACTGTTACTCGTTACTCATTCGAAAAGTAACCAAGTGCGTTATCGTTACTGCGATTCGGAGAGACTTCGTTACCTCAGCTTGAAAGTAACGCGTTATTTTCTCGTGTGCTCTGAATGTGTCGTTTTTCTGAAGCAGTAGCTGCTTGCAATATTTGTCGTTGTAAATAATTTATTGTTTTTTAACTCGTTTATTGAGCGATATTGCGACGTGCGTCACCAAAAGGGGCGCTGTGATCGGCATTTGAGATAGACCAAACGCTTACTATGCTTCTTTTTCAGCTTAAAGGGGTCATGAAACGAAATTGGGTTGGAAAGTTCGTGACTTTGCAGAGGCGTACTGGTCCTAGTCTGATGCAATGTACACTTGAATAGACCGCCACTGATTCAGATGCTTTTTGTTGCGGTGAAATTGCGAGGATAAAAGGGGACTACTTCTTTCAGTCTTGCCTTCGCAGAGCTCGATGTCGTAATTGTGGGATCGGAACCACACGCCTGACGACAGTCGAGCGCGGCTCATGGATTGGACAAGAGAACTCCGTTAGCACTTGACTCCGGCTCGTAACAATCAATGCCTCGGCGGACACTCGGGTGGTGGCTCGTGTCCAACCACTGCGGTGATGAGAATAGCCGAACTCCAACAATGCCTGGAGCTCAGCGCGCGTTTTCTACTAACCCCAGCGCGTGGCTATGATTAACGTTGGCGGCACAGGATAGGCACCAGGCCACGTGGCCGCCTGTTCTTGCTCCGAGTTGAGGTGATGAACGATGCTAATATTTCTCGATTTTATTTGCCGACTGCCATTGCTTAGAAAGAAAAACTATAAGACAAGTTTATTCGGTTAATAACGTTAGGGAGTGATTCTGGGTAGTATTCAGCAAAACTGGAAAAGTCATTTAATGGCCCCTTTAAGTCCAAACGCAGCCGATGCAAGAAGCGCGAGCATGTGCCCTGAACAGTGCTTGCACTGCACGAGCGCGCGTGCTTTGCGGGGACGCTGAAAGCCAGGTGCTCGCATCAGCTGCGTGTGGACTTAAGCTGAAACTAATTATGCGGAGAGCAAGTCGCCTGCTTCTTGCACAGGGGTTGCGAGGATGTCAGAATGCCGAGCTCCTATTGGACTGATTGAAAAGAATAGTGGGTAGAACTCAAGGCATCTAGCAGTGAGGTGTACTCACTATACTTCCACTCAGAGCCAATCAGCGCTCGGCGTCGTTCTGACGTCACCGCAACCCCTGTGCAAGAAGCAGGCGACTTGCTCTCCGCATAGGCATCTTTATTCATGCGTTAGAATTAGTACATACATGACAGGGAAAAGCTGTCTGCGTCCGTCTGTGGAGAAAACAATAGACAGGGAAGCGCTCCGCGTAGAGAGGAGAAGAGTAGTGAAGGACAAAGGCGAGAGGGAGGCGTCATAACCGGGCGGAAGCCGATGCGCGTGCGGATGCTGGGGCGAGTCTGAGCTTGCTGGTGTGTTGAGCGCGTATACCTTGGTATGGGCTACAAAATGGAGTGTGAACCAAGTACTAGCGCTAATCCAAGTAGGTGTCAAAAGAAGGATTGCGAACGAAGGAGACGGGCTGCCGAAACCGGTTGGCAGCGGATGCGGTTGCTGAACGTGCAAGGCGGGCAAACGGGAATCCCCAAGGTCGGAAAAAATTGAAGAAAGTTCCATTGGTGGATTCTTAGGGAAGGCGTTAGCATGACCCTGGGGGAACGCCACACACGTCCCCCTTTGGGAAATGCTTACACTGACCCCGTAACGAAGCCAAGAAAGAGACAGCAAAAAATAGAGGAAGCAAAAGAGAAAGTCCGAACAGGAAAGAGAAGGGGTCACTGTTAGCGTTTCCCAAAGGGGGACGTGCGTGGTGTTTCCCAAGGGTCGTGCTAACGCATTCCCTAAGGATCCATAAGGGAACCTTCCTTTAGTTTTTTAAAAATTAATTTTGCCTTCATCGAGGAAAAAAGGTTCAGCCTTTCCACTCTCGTGAAGAAGGAAGACCAGCGGAGCTGTACTCGATGCACTGCCGCAACGCGCACGCGCCCGTTTCCCGCTTCTTTTCGTCCGACACGCCGCCGATCGGGGTACGTCTCCGGCGACCCAGAGTCGGTCGCACGTGACGCCAAACGGCTAACCCACGAACTCCCTCCGGAACATCGCCGTCGCGCCCGGGAACTGTTCAGCCGGCATGGAGTGCAGTCGTCGCCGGGCCTCGCGCTTGCGCTTTGCCTCCGTGGCACAATCGTCGTCCATGGCGTTGGCCCGCCGGCGCCCTTTACATCGCTGGTTCTGTTCTCGGCGGCGGCTTTCCAGGCGAGCGATGTGCTCTTCTTTGGCAAAGAAATCTGAAGCGCTCGACGCAGTGGAAGTCGAGGCGACAGCGGCGGTTACGGACCCATTCGCGCTGCTGCGTACGTCGCCGCTCCTTCCGCAGCCAGTCTTTTTTCCCCGGAAGGGCGCGCGGCCGGCCCATCCTAAGTCCAAACCGATACTGATAAGAGCGTAGGAAACAGCGCGCAAAACAGACGATGACGAGGAACACATGACGAGCGCTACGCATGCGATACATCATCGTCGTCGACTGACGCGCTGTTCGCCGTCGAATTCCCCAACGCGCCGCCCAGTATCCATTCTGTCTATGATCGTTGAAAGTTAGCGCCATCTACGAGCGACGGCGGCAACCATACTGGTTGTGTGCTTGCCGCCGTCGCTTATAGATGGCGGTAGCTGTCCAGAGGCGTTTTTGTCGACAAGTGTTTTGTACCGGACGCGATCCTCGGGAACCTAGCCCTTAACAGCTCCGCTGTAATAAGAACAATGTAAAACTGTCAACTTTGACCGTGTTATTTGAGGAATGCAACGTCTCCCATCTTTCA
>JAZHYW010015412.1:0-32988 GCA_037355805.1 Ixodes ricinus
CGGGCCTCGACTCGAACTCGACTCAAACTCGACTCGAAACTCCACTCGAGGCCGGTTTTGCGCTTCATAAACCGACCTCCACTCCAAACGCTCCTCGACTCGAGGAAATTCTCGAGTCTCTCCTCGAGAATCTCAAGGTAGCTCTGTCGCTTCCTCGAGCCGCTCCTCGACTTGAGTTTGGAGTGTCATGGCGGCCGACGAGTCGTTCGCGGAGTTCGTGCACTTCGTTTTAAGCGCAGAAGAGATCCTCTACGACGACGCAGGCGACAGCGAATCGAGACGTGTTACAAGACGGTGTTTCAGAGAACGCCTGAACCCGCTGGAATACTTCAGTGACCGCGAATTTCTTGAGCGGTGCCGCTTCACGAAGGCGACCGTAGCGAGCACTCTGCTGTCTCTGCCGGGAGCGCGAGTATTCAGGGCCTGCCGCCCTCACCGATGCTGCAGCTCCTCGTTGCTTTGAGCGTTTATGGTGCCAGGACGTCCCAAGTTGTTACGGGAACCATGTAAATATGCCGCAGCCGACAGTGTGCCGGGTTGCGGAGCGAGTTTCGCGGCTCCTCGCACGGACCATCTTCACCCGCTCGGTGAAGTTCCCGGACGGCGCAGCGAACTTTAACGCGTTCGTGCGGGGCTGCTGCGAAATGAAGTTTCCAGGGGCGACTGGGTGCATTGATAAGAGGACCCGGCGGTCCCGATGTGGAAGTGCTCTCGAAACAGAAATGGATACTTCTCCATCAACGTGCAGGTAAGTTCACCCCTGTTGTTTGCGTTAGTAGTAGTAGTAGTTTGCGTAATTAATCAAACTGTACGCTGAGATGCGATATCGTAGGTCTAAACTCTGACGTAACGATATCAATGAAAACTTTAAAACTAATCTGTATCCTGCGACAGTTTGCACGACCGAGCGTGCACGTACTGGGTTTACGCACGGCACGTACTCCCGTTCTTCTGAAAAAAAAAAAAAAGATGTCATTAAACGGTTGCTGGCTCTTGTGAGAGCACAGAAATACGTTAAAATAAAACGAACTCCCGATCGGGTTACCCAGCATAATGATAGTAGCGGCCCGAGCGCACCCTCCTTGCAAGAATGATCATGACCAAAGCACATTTCCAGTGAATGTGGGATGAGACGATGTTGTGTTACAACACAGTCTCATCCCAGATGAACCTTTTTTTGATCGTCAGATTCTCAAATATGAAGACTTAAAATAGAACTAAATTAAAATTGAAAATGATGAGCGAGTGTTTACTTTCTGCATACACATGAAAGCATTCATTTGGTGGCATTCACTAAGTTGTCTGTGCAATTGGTAACTACAACAGTCCCATATGTAAAGTTTTTGTGTCTGTTTGGCTTTTGTTGTTTTTGTGTCTTCCAAACTACACGGCGAACACCCACTGCTCAATAACATTTGTTGTTCATCGAGGTTCGTTGTTTGTTGGTTCTTGGCATTTGTTGCTCGTCAAGCTGTTCCTTTGCAGCTTTTTTCTCCGGCCTCCCCTTCATCATTGATGAGAAATAAAACTATTATTATTATTATTAAATGAGACCACGGCTTATGAGTCCACAGAAGTATACAATAATGTAGGAAACATAGCCCGATACAACACCATTCGCAGTTTGACATCCTTCGGCAAGCAGCAGAGTGTACCGAAAATACAACTAGTGCCAAAAGTCCATATTGTACAGCATATCACCCGAACCGGACTGATGCCTGCAGTCATCTAGAAGAAACTTTCTGAAGCTTAATGTGCACGAAGTGACATTATCCGCTCACGACAAAAAGCTGTATGTGTACATCTGAAGAGTGTTATCGTACACAGCACTTTCTATCAAGAACAGTAGTGTGAGCATTAATCGGACATACACTACTGCACAAACTAGTCCCACATTTTTTATTCAAACAATAATTGTGCTGTATTGTTCTTCATTCTTGTCTTATTTAGGTACCAAAAAAGGATGTGTATTGGTTCTTCATTCTTGTCTTATGTAGGTACCAAAAGGCCCACTTCCGGACTAGGAACTCAGTGCAGCGGGCCTAGGCACTTTCCGTGCCTCGACATGTGGTTGCAGCACAAGCCTGAACGGTCAGCTGTGATGATCACTGGTGGACTTGCACTGCAAAACTTGGCCCGCCAGCAGAACGAGCCACTTCCCGCTCCACCAGTCCCACCCCCCACTGTGGATGCTGAAGGCAGTCTCGTCTCCCATCGACTCCAGACCCCGTGGACACATTCAACGGGGCATGGGTGGGGGCTCAACTTATTGCGTGGTGCTTCCAGTAGGCACTGAATGCAGAACACATTCTTTTTAGCTTAGGTCACCGAACAATCAAGTCACTGGCCATGTAAAGCTCAAAATGCAATCGGGCCAGAAACAAATCAACCTTATACTATGGCCACACACCTAGTTTGAACCGAAAAAATCCGCCGGTTTGTCAGTTAGTTGGTCGCCACGGATTGTTGCAATGTCTTTGTTCTACTCGGGTTCCAGCTGGACGACAGTGTTTGAAACTATGCTGGTGGTTGCCGTTTTGTGAATCTTCCAAAAGAAGCAAGACCAACTTGCCTTCTTTGTTGCGGAAACATTTTGCTTGAGAACAATTCAATATTTGTCATCACACAAAGCAGAGGGGTAGCAGGATACAAAGGACGTGAAAAGCTTCAGGTAATTACATTGAAATAACTCAAATTTTTGCCATGTTCACTCGAGACTTTTCAGCAAGTTGTTCAGTGCACAATTGTTTGAAATAAACTTGTACTTCAGAATGTCTGAAATCATATCTTGCAGCTGTGACCCCGTATGAAGAACTTTCGATTAGAATAAATATTGCAATAGTGCAGCAATTCCTTGCGAGGACACTTTCGGTTGTTAGGCAGTCAAGGGTGTCCTGCCTAACAGTACCTAAAAATACAAGCATGCAGGGCACATGCACTCGAACTGATGGCATCACACTATTACTGAGTGTGAGCATGAATAAGTTGAGCACCGTACCAGGGTTTAGCTGGAACCGCTGTTCAATTTCTGTATCAGTATGTGGTGAGCTGAAAAATTGGGCCCAATTGCTACGTCAGCACTGTAGTAGTGTGCCGTGAAAAGGCAGTGAAGTCGAATTCGGGAGTTTTACGTGCCAAACCTACGACGGGCATCTGGCACGCCCCGGGCGGAGAACTGAGGATTCATTTTGACCAACTGGGGATCTTTGACGAGCAACCAAAAGCTCGGTGACACGGCGCCATCTCCACAATGAAAAGGCAGTAGGCAAACCTCGTCAGTGTGGTGTTGACTTTACTCTGGGAGGCGGTGCAAGTGCATAAAGGATTGCGAGGCCTAGACCCCTGGACAGGAAATGAGACATGTCTGAACTCAATGAAAACTACGGCAAAACTCTGTGACGACAGCATTTAATGAACGAGGCAGCACATGGACAACACAATAATAAAATAGACATTACATAAATAACAGTGGTAAAGTTTAGGAAACACTGGCTATACACATTAAAACATAGATTCCTATATTTTCTTCAGGGGGATCGGTGGTCGATTGCATTAACACCGTACAGCTCGGAGCATGTGAAGTGAAAACTCGCACAGCTGAACATAGGATTCCCGAGTTCAATCCCTGCTTCTGCCTGTATCGATGTGGACGATCATTGTACCAGCATGCGGTTGTGTATCACTACTGCGATGTAAGTTAAAGACCCTAGGATAGCTGTGGTACGACACTGGCTAAATATCTCGTCTACAGTGGAGATAACAGTCGCTCACTGGGGCTAACTTCACATTGTCTAAACATACAAACAATGTAATTAGTAAGAAAGAAAAATACTCGGTTACTTTCTCCTCTTTGAGAGAATACATTTAAAGCTGACGTAACTGCCCTTTTGCATAAAATGTTCACTACAAATAGCCAATCGAGAAACAAGTTAAAAAAGAATGCTAGGCTTTGCTGACCGAGATACGGTCAATACTTGTAACAACCTCAGGTCAGGGATAAAATGAAGCAAGTTACGGACTTTAAAAAAGCATTCTTAAACACAAAAGAGAATGTAAAACATTGTAATTACTAAAGAGGAAGATGAAACAAATTGAATAAATCAGCCTACTGTTGTGGCTAGGCCCCGAGGACAAGCAGTTGTTGCAGCTTGATTAGTTTGTTCAGCTGGATCAGCTCAAGCTCGAACCAGCTCGTTACGCTGCTGCTGATGGAAAACCTGGGCTTGCGCCTGCCAATAGGCGACCTGACATTGACGTAGCTCCACCTGCAGCAGGTGCAGCTCCTCCAGTCGGTGCGGCCTCCAGTCGTCTTCACTCAGACGACCACACGTGGCGGCTGAGGAGGTAGAGGAGTCGGGCACCTGGTTGGTGACGCAGCAACCGCAACCTCCATGATGTCACCCCAGTCCAGCAGCGGTGAGGCAGGCGAATCTAGGCAAGCACAACACATTGACGCCGAGTGTTACAGGCACGATGAAGACACCGGAGAACTAGGAGAAACTGTCACAACGACCCCCTTACAGAAATGTTAAATGTCAACTGTTGGTAAACATGAAAGTCTTCCTTCCTTGTTCTGGCCCTTTCCCTTCCGTGTACTGTCAGTAGCGGCGGCGCAGACTCCGAATGGTGATACCATCAAAAGAGACAGCGCTGTTATCTCGAACCTTGTTGGCCCTCGGGCAAACGTGTGGCGTATTCATCAATAAACACATCATTATCCAGACCCAAGGAATTTACTGTGTTCCTACGTGGCACCACTAAAGGGGAAACCCACAAGTCGCATTCGTGAAAACGCGGCTTATTGTCACAGTTTTTAGCGTTCCTACGAGACAGTATGCCAAAATCGAAATAATAAATAAACGGAAGAGCACTGACAGATTTGTTTTATAAATAAACATTGGAAGCTGTGTGATCTAGTAGCAACTAACCTTCATGTGTACGTAGCAAATGCAATCTAAAGCCTTTACCCGGCATCATGTCAGTCGTCATGCTCGTTCACCGTGGCTTTGGGAATGGCGGCTGGTAGCATTGGGAGCACCGGCCAACCAGCGCGGGTGCTGCCACTGTTGTGCGGGCTTGGCAGCCGCATTGCCATGTGGGACACCAGTGCCCCCACAAGATGGAGGGACGGGCTCATTGTTCAGCGGGTGCAACACCAGTGCCCCCTCCTGCAATGAAAGGCCGAAGAATATCCTGTGACAGCACCCATGAGTTGAGATGTACAGAGCACAAAGCAGAGAGAAAAACAAATCATACTACAACTTACGCGGTACAATTTGTTGTTCGACACTGAACTGCAAGAATGAAATGCGAAACAAGTGATGTCATACCTGTGCTGTTTCTTGGTGTGTATGAAAAATACTGGAGTAGCTCAATGTGATCATCGACAACAGTCATATTGCGGACACACAATTTTTCAAATCAATAACGTATGCTTCTACCCAAATTAAATTTGTGCCGGCTTAATCATGCCAGTAAAATGTGCTGGTTAACCTCGCAAATAAATGACATTGGTTGCACACTAACATGGACACCTGAAAAAAGACAGCGGTCAACAACTGGACTCCAGCACGTCTCATGTTCACATAATGGCATTTCTTAGGAGGTTACAATTAAGAAATGAGAGCTGGTAGTCAATTAAACCGGCACAAGACTTTTTTTTCTTCAAAGGATTAGCACACAAGGAGATGAGGTGTTAGGTCTAATTCACATAGTATTCTAGACTCCTACTTAGCGTAACTTCTACGTGCACTAGAGTCAGTTTTGTGCGTCGCGTTTTATTGACACGTCCAGGTTGCCTCTCTAATCTCACGAACGGGGCCGGAGCCCAAGCTAAGGTAGTGTAACGCAACCAGAATGTCGCAGCGTAATTCTCGCTTGGATATAGCACAACACGGAAACGTAAGTTGTCGATGTCGGCACAAGAACCACCAAAGATAGCGACAATTCACTGTCACTGCCCACCTACGGCCTCGACAGTTGCTTGACTAGCTCCTGCGGACGCTGCAGGTTGCCACAGCAAAGTTATTTAGTACACACGTCCTGTCATGTGATTTTGCGAACGCATTGCATTATTCTGCCCGAATGTAGAAATTGATTACACACCTGTTGCGTGGATGCCCCGCTTCTTCTCGGAGTCTGTTTTCTTCCACTTGGATTTACCGTTGTCCCAACACTCGTGGGCGGACATGCGGCTGGCGGTTATACTTGGTGCAGACTCTTCTACGCGTCAATTTTAGCTTCTTTCGGGGAGTTGCTAGTAGTAGGACGAAGAAGCTCCCCTCCTTCGTGGAACCACTCGCCCCTTCTTGTCACCTTCGTTGAACGACATCGTTGTAGGGCAAGGCACTCTAGTAGGACTCTGAAGAAAGAGGAAGGGTGAAGATGCTCGTTCTAGGCGGTGACAGCGATGCAGATAAGCGGTGAAACGGCGAAGAACGGGCGAGACGCAGAGACGAACGACGGCACCGAGCTACAGCTGCCTCTACGACGCAGAAGCTGGAGAGCGGCCGCCACTGTTGCCAGACTGGAGAACGCTTGTGGCTGTTTGTCCGAAAACCGGCTACAACGCATAAAACATGCGCGCTGCGAAGCAGAAATCTTGCAGACTCCCAATTCAATGTTATTAAAATGTGTCCCGTCAAATAAAATGAACTAATATGTTTATAATTCACACCACAATATTGTTTTCAACTTCGTTTTTTACTACAACCTCGTAACCAGACGCCTTTCACGTCTCCTCGAGTTTCCTCGAGTGGAGGAAGTGTTCTCGAGGAGCTCCTCAGCCGAGGAAACGCCGAGGCGCGTCTGTGAAGCCCGATGGCTCCTCGAGTGGAGGCGAGCTGCTTTCCTCCACTCCACTGAGTCGAGGTGGAGTGTCGAGTCGAGGCCCGTTTATGAATACGGCCGCATATCTCGCAAGGCGAAGCGAACAACCGACCCCGGTGTGGGCAGCGCCGACTAAGTGAGCCATCCCGTAATTCACTCTGCCAGACGCGGTCCGACGTCGTCGTTCCGCCGCGACCCCCCATACTTGGGTGAGAAAGACCAAAACGATGCAAACGCGCCGTGTAAACAGCGCCGGCCAGAGTCACCGCGTTCTCCCGGCCCGGAACAGACGCTCCGATTCACTGCAGAAAACGCGCGTTCCGAACCTCGCGTCGTAAACTACGCCAGTCTCTCGACGTCGCCGGCCACGGGAAATGTTTACGTAACGCTTTACTACTAGCCAAGTCTCCCTGGTGCTAACGGGCCACCCACGGAGACCCTCGTCAATCCTTACAGTCAGCGTGCGAGAATTTTTTTTTTTTAAGCAATGGTGATTGCGATTTAGGAACTCTTCATTCAAAATTGGGTTGAAACGCAGACTAAGAGGCCGCCTCTTTTTAGGCTTGCAGCCCGGCATTTTCAACAACGTGCTGACAGGCGGCGCCAAAATCGCATAAGATCTATTGCATCCGCTTTGCACTAGGCATCAAAATGGCCGCGCTTACAAGAAAATCGGGGTATGCAGGGTTCTTACCTTAGGTGTGTCTAATTTAGTGGCTCTACAGTAACCTGCTTAAAGGAATTGCACGTGCATTTAAATCACGGTAGCAATAGCATCTTTGCACCTCTCTTTTGGTTCGCCCCGTGCTTGTTTTGACGTGTTAGTACTAACTTCCAGTTAAAGCAATTAGAGGCGATTGGGTTTGTTGATTTTCACGAAGTACATGTATTAAAACGTGAACTATCCTTCTTCTGCAGAAAATGCCACCATTGTGACCAGAATTTTGCCCTGGCACCCCCCCCCCCCCTCCCCTTTTCTGGTTCCTCCTTTTTTTCCCCTATATGTACTAGATTTCTTGTATAAAAAAAATTGGGTTGTGGGGATGTTTATACAGCGTGTAGTTGGTCAGCCATTTGAAGTTGCGACGAGTCACTCGCTGTAGATGAGCAATTTGGCCAGTGCAGTACAACCGCTAACCTGGGGTCTTTAACGTGCATCACGCAGTAGTGATACACGACCGCACGCCGGTACGATGCTCATCCAGATCGAAACGGGCAGGGGTGGGGATTGAACCCAGGATCCCTGGGTTCTGCAGCGCGAGCTTTCGCTCCACGTGCTCCGAGCTGGTGTGCGCTAGCCCACTTGGCCACCGATCCCCCAGATTTCTTGTATATATTTCCGGGTGGTATATAATTGAACTTCAACTTTATACAGATCGTCACCATGATGAAAGACGACATACAATTGATTCTAACTCGAACAGATTTTCCTTTAAAGGATGAGAGAGTTAGACGAGTGTATTTTTTCAAGGTGTATTTATCAGGCTCGTCGGACATTAGATGAAGAATAATAGTCCCGTTTAGTTGACTAATGTTCCCGTTTTAAATATTGAATTGGAACTTATATTGCAATTGCAGTGTTTACGGCAATTACAATTGAGGCAAGATTTAAAGAAATTGCATAAAAAATGGTAAAATATAAAAAATCATCAGTCAATTTTGTGTTTTTCTTTTACCTGATTTCGAAATTGCTAATAAAAATTCGGCGCAAGCCCAGCCATAAATGACGTTTAGAGCGCTGACTCAGTTTCAGTCACGTCGTCACTTGTTTCGTCTCCGCACTCACCAAAGACCAACGTTACTTGATTAGATCAGTTGTGGAACTTCCGCTGAGGGGCTATCCCGCCCCGCCCTCACTCATTCATGTCAATCCACCTCCAGTAAGGTATTCTCGATACTTGCGCCACTTCCACGGTGGAGACACCCCTTGACACCATAATTGGGTCACTCTGACGTGGCAGGGCACCATCGGGTCCTACTTCCTTTAGAAAGTGTGGATGTAAATCTTGTACTAAAGAGTTGTGTTTTTAGCGTATCCCAAACTACCTTGCCTCGAGACAGTGCCAAAAAGAGCAGCTGAATATTTGACCCAATTCCGCGGATATCCCCACCCACGTTGTTTGAAGCGCCATCTAGATTGTCGCTGCGAAACTATGCATTCCATTAATTACGGTGAAACTCCATCTAGACGCTCTACGTCAAAACATATATGCATTTGTAGGATACACTGAAGTTACTATAGTAGCCATCCTGACACCGGTGGCGCGCCGAACGACGAGAGGCCAGCTCTACGAGAGGCGAGCCGTGGGGAGGAAGCGGGGGGGGAGGGGGGGGGAGGAGGGGTACTACTTATGCACGCTGATGGGAACGTCAGCGTGTCTTTGGCAACGTCGACGTCACTCCTCCAAGCGTCAGTGTGGGTCAAGTCTAGCGGTGCTTTTTCTGCGAGCAATTTTTTTAATTGTGCGAGAAAACCCGTAAATGTATTCATTATTATCTAAAAGATGATTACCTTGCTCGAAGTTTTAAATTGACTTGGCCTCTAAGATTAAACGCCGTCAATACTGCAATTAGTAACATGACCCCTAAACTAATAATTAAAATATAATTACCATACGTTAGCTAATCAGTCAACCTTATGACAATTATCTCCTCCATGAGTGTGCACCGAGAGAGAGAAATACAAAGTGAATGCGGTACTCGTCTAACTCTTACACCCTTAAAAAAAATCACGTTCGAAATATTGTCATACGCGCTGTAAATTTCCTGCCCAGAGTTTACAAGATTAGGGATCATGTCGTCACCCCATTTGAAGCCTGTTAAGCCTATATTATCTACCAAAAACACCTTTCCTTGCTTCAACCATGTCCATCAACAAATGTGTTTTATAATATGTAGTGTAAGAAAATTGTGTAAGAACACACCGTAGTGCGACTTATTGAGGCACGCATTGTAGCGTCTTTTAGAAGTAAACCGAGGAGAGCTACAAAAACTCGTTCTCCTTCGAATTATGCCTGACGGAATGTGTCTGGTGTTCCGTGCAGCATCCCCGTTCTATACTTTCAAATGCTACAGCATATAACACCATACCACACATTTAAACACTGTCTGTGGACTTTTCTCAAACAATTTAGAAAATGAGGATGTTGATGAGAATTGTGCCTGAGTGGTCAAACACCTGTAAGGGCTTTAAGATGAGCCAGCTGATTCATTGCATGTTTATCGTGCCAGCTGAACATGAAGGAAGAGCACACAGAGAAACATACAGAAATAAAACCTTTCAGAGGTGCCACTTTGAGGAATGTTTCGTACATCGCACTGAATATAAAACATGAGACATCTAATATAAACCTATTTAATCTCGATCCACTGCATCTACTAGTCAGTTAGGATTCAGTAATAACACAGTAATAGTTTTTTTTCTTTAGAAACTTAAAATTAATCTTTTTTTGTTTTGGGGGGGGGGGCAATTGTTAGGGAAGAAATTCCAGTATCATTTGCATCGAAACTGGAAGTGATCAGTTTATAGCCTTGATGGTCCTGGGTTAAGCTCCAGTGTTAACATACATTTCGTTTAACCGATGGCGATTTCCCCGGATGAGGTATTTGTCAGTTTTCCAAACCTGTTGTCCGATGCCTTGACGCCGTTTTTGTTTGGGTCAAGTCTCGATGCGGTAGAACCGAGGGAACCCAAGGATCCCAAGGAACCCAAAGCGTTCGAAGCCCCTTGAAGCCCGAGAGTGCGAGTAATTCCGGAGATAATAAGCCACGCAAAAACCTACGTCCTCATGATGATGAAGAGGAAGTCCTGTGGGGTCGGTCATAGAGCTGTTTGAATGCAGGAAACTCAGAAAAATAGGAATTTCTAAACTCCATACCAAGGGCTTCGCAATCACCTTTAGTATTAAAAAATGGCAAGCCTTAGCAGTAAAGGCTGGTAGCAATACTATAAAAAAGCTAACTGAAAGTATAACTTCTGAACCTTAAAGAGGCTATTTTGCCTCTTACGATATTAAATTGGCAGTGAGGCAAGGTGACTGTTGGTCGCGGAAGAAACGTACCGTGAGCAAAGGAAGACGTAGGACCGGATGAAATAGAAGCAGAGACAACGAGGGCTTATACGTACCTAATATTTATTTTTAATAAAATTAGCAAGAAAACCCAAGGCAACAAACAGTGACACCTTAACGCGCCCTTAAAGACTATAGACAAAAGTCAGTCACCGTCGCGTGGCCCCTGCCATTTTAGAATGACATCACGCGGTCACCACAGCGTGGCCTCCACTCATCCCTCTGATCTTCCCGGCGTGCCTTGAGGAGGGCGTTTTATTCATGTTTTCCGTAGCGTTTCACCGCATTTTTTTCTTGACTCTGTAAAGTGCCGTCTGATACATATCATTACTAAATAATTGCAATATATCATTATGGTCACGATTTCTGCACTTAATTTGGAAGCACGTCTTGACTATTTTCACAGACGACATACCGGATTCGTGTGAGAGATGAGGTGGCTCAAAATCAGCGTTAAGCCCTGGCGCACATTGACCCCAATTGCTTATGACAACTCAAGTCTGTTCAGTCATAGTCGCAAGACATTCGAAATGACAAGCGCTATCTAAAGGGTGCTCTGTAGGCTTTTTTAGTATTTATCGATCTCTTTTTATAAAAAGCCGCGAAAATTACCCTAAAGTGGTCTGAGTAGGCGAGTCATACCGCCAGGGGGCATAATATAGGGGCCTAATCGTCCCTATAAGGGGGCTAGTTCTAATTAAAATTGTTCATCAACGTCTTAATTAGTAAAATTAAACATGGTTCCAATTAAAAGCTTGCAGTGTTATTTTAAACCACTAAGTCAGTAATATTTAACAAAGACGTAGAGCACTTGGGAAGTACGGTGAACCGCTAAAGTTACCACTCGTGAAGCAGGCTCAATGCCCTTTGAGATAACGCTCCAAAGCGGCTTTCCCATCACTTATCGTACGTGTCTTCTTACCGAGCATATTGTGCCCGTTGGACGAGTGATAACTTTAGCGCACTACTGCCCTACCCCCCCCCCCCTCCCCCGGGTGCCAGAACTGTTTCTATAAATTATGAAATTAAAGGTGTGCAATGACGCGGAGCAGTTGCTTATTTCAAGTATATGTTTATTTGTACTAAGAAAAATATGATAAAGAACTCAATTTTTGTATAATTCGACTTAGTGTGACTAATAGCTAGGGTTCCGTGTTTTCGGATAAAGAAAAATCAGAAAAAAACTTGCTGGTAAATTTTTTGGCAATTCGGATGTAACCGAAAAACTCCAGAATTTCGGGGGTCACAGCAACAAAATCAAAAGCAAAAAAAGGCGGAGGTTTACAACTAAATTTTATAAGAGCACAAGGTCAGTGGTCCTGAGGAGATTCCACTTCAGTTTCTTTGAAATGCAGAACTACTGACAAAAAGGCTTTGCCTGTTAGCATGTCGAGGTTCCTTCGGGACAACGGGTGACGGTAGCCGGACCTTATTTGATTTCTTTTATCCTTTTTTATATTTTACGCAGTAAACTAATCTCCGAATTTCAAATAATTGGTAATCTAACAAAAATAAACTCCGATAAACTCCGAATCCCCGCCGAGAAATAAACTCCGAAAAACACCCTCCGGATTTCACGATGAATAAACTCTAAAAACACGGGATCCTACTACAAGCCCAATAAAATGTGTCCCCCTGGCCATATAACTCATCTTTAGAGAAAGTATTAGTGTAACTTTCAAGGCAGTTTAAGCAAATCAGCAGAGTCTACAAGCAACCTGTATATTTATGATTGTGCACTTAGGAAGATGACAAAGATGGTCAGCGAAAGAAACAACTATGCGTGTTTCCTCCAGGCATCGTTTTTGCCAAGAAATAGATTTTGATAATATGGGAAACGCGTGGAGATACGTAACGAACGTTTAACTTGTATTTTATCTGATTCTAAGACTAATGGCAACGTCAACATCAGGCGATTTCGTTTGTTCATAATATTATACAAAAATATGTTATACGTTCTTAATCGTCTTTGCGTTCTAAGCAATCGCTTGATCTGGTTATTTACGAATTTAAAAATCAATCCCAAATTTCCAGTCATTCAAGATTTTTCATGAATTTCTTAAAATATACAAGTCAATTAATATATTTCAATTATTTTAAGAAAACAAGCAGGACTACCCTGATGAAAATAGTGTCACAGGCAGCTTGAGAGCGCTATGGTGCCCACGATACGTGATTCAAAAAGGAAGACGTCTGCACTGTAACCACCCGAGTGCAACGTGCTCGATGTCGGAACGCGATTTACTTTTCGTGCCTTCACCGAAATGTAAAAAACGCATTCATTTCAATAAAAACCTCTAGAGACATGTTCATAAAGTGGTGCTTAGAATTCGACTTCAACCAAATTTGCCAGATATCACTTATCTAGCCCTTTTCATTTGAAAAGTTTACACAAGACTAATGTAAGACTTCAGGCGGACACTCACACACCACGCAATGCAGAAGTAAATGATGTAGATTAAGCGATCAGTCATGTTCGGAAGCAGTTTTATTCACATGGTGACCGTTTGTCCAGCGCGAATACTCTTCCGTAAGTAAGCTGGAAATACCAACCACGTCAAGTGCATATGAGTAACCTTTCATTGAAATGTCAGCTGTCATCACCAGGCTCCTATGAATTTCCTTCTTTAATATCTCCTTACCACAACTTACCTCGTTTCTAACAAAAATAAAAACGATCATGCATAAACAAAAATTGTTTTATTTAAGTTATTGCAGTTAGAAAATAGTGACAATTTCTAGTGGTATTTTTACCATACCAGTTTTATTTACAAACACGTCTTATGCGTAATAAACTGTGGATGAAAGTTTACTATATATTCGAAAAAAAGTTTAATTAATAACTTTTATATTGATATAAGCCCCATCATAATAAAAATAGCTTTATTTTACTTTATTTTTAAATTGTGGTTTGCTTGTTTTTAGGACATTGCATAGCTGGCAAACGAAGTGCAAGGTAGAAAGAAATCCCAACACTCCGATTTGTTGAAACAACCGCCGTGCCGGCTTTTCTCTTGTTCACTGGTCGTTCGGATGCACTTAAGGGATTTTTTTGTCAATACAGAATACTTTTGGAAATATTTGTGCAGGGAAGGTTTCACTCAATACGTCACAACAAAACAGGCGTGATTTAAATCATGATATAATTCAACATTTAAGACACGTTGATTTTTATTCTCAACCCTATATTCTGGCCTGCTAACATTCAAGTATAGAGCTAACTCTTTCATTTCAATCTTTTGTTTTAGATGCGGAGCATCTCTTGCTCGAGTCTATGTCCCGCGGCGTTGTAGTCCGCACTCGCACTACGCACGCGCAACTCTCCTTTTTCCCTCTCTCCAACAGCTGCTGCGTTACTCTTTCCGCTCGCTCTCTCTACCAGCTGCGTGCACTTCGCGTGGTTCACTTCGACTCACACTGCGCGCGCATGCCCAACTCTCTTCATCTAGTCTCCTCTCCTTCGAGTGTGAATATAAGCAGCGGTAGCGCGCGTTCCCCCGGAGGAGTGAAAGGAGGATAGTTTTGGGCGCGCGAGTCGCAGCGCCACGCCAGGGCTTTCCAGTGGGGTGGGCTTTCTCCGCAACTCTGCGGCTGTCGTTTGCTAGCGTTTCTCGGCCGCTCGCGTCCGCCGCAGCCCAAATCCGGCCGGCCAAAAGAAATCAGTCAAGAAGGGAATAAATTAATTAAGCAAAGAGAAGCTATGCTTGCCAATTCTAAGGAGCATAATTTGGAAATGATGTAAATATAAGCAGAAGAAATGTTATGCTAAATCTAAAAGAAGAGAGCTATCGGGGGCTGGTGCGGGGAGAACCGACGCGACGGAAGAAGGAGAAAAGAAAATGAAATGCAAAAGGAAGGAAAAAATTAGCAATTAAAAATAAATGCAAGTGAGAAGCTGTACCACGAGTTCAGCGCTGTTGACTCCACTTCACTCCGTTCTTCCGATGAAGTGTGATGGAAGCAACAGTCCCGTCAGTTAGTCGGTTGGCGCAAGCAAGCGTCAGCACCACCCCACAAACTAACAGCAACGCTACGTCCACTGAAGACAAAGCTGCGCAGCGAAGGGCACGCGACGCTGAGCGCAAACGCTTGCAGCGAGCGGCAGACCCTGAACTACGGCAACGAGAAGCGGCGTCCATTCGCAAGTTAACAACGTAATAACACGCAAGTTAACAACGTTACTAACAACGTTACTAACACCGTTAATAACACCGTTAATAACGATCCGTGATGCTCCGCATCACCCTGTGGTTCCCCTCGGAAGATGGTGTAATTTTTATCCTAACTATTAGTTTCACGTCGGCGACCAACATTATGGATTGTTTAATAAATGTGTGTAACATAAAGTGTAAGTAAAATGTGAGAATTTTCTAAATGTTGCCTAATAGAAGGCGAGAAGCACAGTCAGTTAAGCAACATCTAGAGAATTGTCTCACATTTTTCTTAAACGTTAGGTTGCACACATTGGTTAAACCATCCAAGCTGTTTGTGGCCGACGTGAAGCTAACCACCAAGATAAAAAACAAAAAAAAACGTTGGTACTTCACGCTTATTTTTTTTAACGTTTGGATTTCGAGAACGTTGAGAGAACTAAAAATAAACTTGATTCCCGTGCTTTTCAAGTAACAAGGAGCTTATAAGAATTCTTTGATGTTTTCATTTATCGAATGATTGTACCCTTTCGCAGAAAATGTATTATTTATGGTGATTAACGTTACAGCGCACCAGAAGAGAAACACTCACGACCACAGACACATTAAAAGATACTGCTTCACAGCGCACAGGATCAGACACACTTAAAAGTACTTTCACGCACACAAACGAAGAACACAAAGGAATAACTCTCACACAGCGCTGACTAACAACTCGAATATATTATGCATCATCTTCATCTTCCTTCACTCCGATGCAAATGGAGGTGAACCCAAAAAAACCCGAGGAACGTATGAAAAAAGAAAAAAAGAAAAAAAGAAAGAAAAGAAAAAGAAATAAAGAATAAAAACAAAAATAGAAGGAAAAAATAATGAATTCCCTGTACAGCGGACGTTGCTACTGTGCTTATTCTAAAAAGTTCAACTCTTTTTCCGTTAAGGCTAGCGATGGAGTGCTAACACATATACTATCTAGCCTTACAATGTTAGCGGTTTCTACTATTTCTCGCGTCAGTTTGTTTCTGCTCCGTCCCAGAATGGTGCATTTGTCCAGGAGGGAGAACATCCACAATCTCTGCAGTGGATGCCTAAATGACCCGAATTGGCATTTTTGGCGGTATTGTTGTGCTCTCGAAGTCGGTCATTTAGACAGCGACCCGTCTGTCCGATGTAACGCTTGCCACATGTGAGGGGGAAGGAGTAGATGACTCCTTCATTGCAGGACACGAACTTGGTCTGGTGGTTTTTGGTGCATCCAACTGGTCGACTAGATGTCCCATTCACCTTCTTGCACAAGCTAGCAAGTTTATTCGGCGCGGAGAATACAACGTCAACGTTGACTCTATTGGCCAGTTTCTTGAGCTTGTGGGACACGTTGTGGATGTAGGGAACTATGACTGGCCTAGTGGTGCGATCTCTTGTTCTGCGTGTAAGAGCTCCTTCCTGCTTAACCTCCCTGAGTAGGACTTCGGCCACTGAAGTTAATAAAGACGTGGGGTAGCCCGCTGAAATCAATCGAGATATTTGCATGTTGAAACTCATATGGACAGTGTGCTTGCAAGATTTTTCGAGAGAGTTTTTTAGGCAGAGTTTTACAATGCCTCTTTTAACAAGCTTGGAATGTGCAGAACTATGGTTGAGGAGTGGCTTCTTTGCTCGAGGTTCGTAGGACCAGCAGGTGTGACTGCTTTCGAAAAAGAGTCGAAGGTCTAAGAATCTTATAGATCGCTCAACCGGAAGTTCATGGGTGAGTTTCAACGGGTGAAGGCAGTCCTGGAATGTGGATAGAACACTGGCAACTAAGACGGGGAAGGTTCCATTGTTACAGTCAAGTAAAATCAAGTAATCATCAACGTACCGAAAAATACGCACTACTTTGGACTGGTCAAGGTTATGCTGCAATAATCTGTTATGAAATGCCAGATACAGGTCACTGAGGACGGGAGCTATACAAGACCCGATACATACTCCCGTTTTCTGCAGGTATGTTAAGCCTTCCCAGGTGGCAAAAGTAGAATTCAGGTAGGTGGTTATTAAATCTAGGAAACCCTTAACTGAGACACCTGATGCGTTTTGAAAGGCTATGACACCAAAGGAGTCAATGCTTTCTTCTATGCACCTAAGAAGACGGTCTTGAGGTAGGGCATAATAAAGATCTTTGACGTCGATGGAAAAAGCGTTGAGGCTTCTATCTTTGACATCGTGGAGGAATTGCCAGACCTCATCTGAGCTTCTAATCTGGTAGGGATCATTGATGTCGAGCAGGTTTAGTTTGTCTTGGAGGAACACAGCGATGGACTTTTGCCACGTGCCTCTTTCAGACACAATGACCCTGAGGGGGCATTCAGTCTTGTGCGTTTTTGCACTGAAGAAAATCTCAAGGCTGGATAATTTGCTTTGGTCGATGGATGAACACAGTTGCTTGAGGTCAAGAGAGCTACATAACTTCTTGGCTTGGCTTTTGATTTTGCTTAAGGTGATATCTTGGTGGCAATGGAAGACGGACTCAAGGGCCGTTAAGGCCTTATTGCCAAACAAGTCCTTGTGCATGAGCACAAAACCACCTTCTTTGTCTGCCGGCAGAAGAGATAAGCTATGCCCTTTTAGGTAGGTTTCAACCCTCTTAATGGATGGTGGTCTGATCTGGGTTGCGTGGCGCGAAAGAATGTCCACTCCTTCTGAAATACATCTATCTATTTCAGTATTGGAGGCTCGCTGTGAAACTTGCCTGACCAAGGAGAGTAGCTCAGGTGCCGACTTGCGGGGTTCCACCGCGAACTTTGGACCGAGGCTGAGCACCTGCTCCACGCTTGGTGGAAGAGGGATGTCGCCGATGACATGCAGAGGTTGGCTTTCGTGTCGTGTCTTTCGAGGAGTGAGGGCCCTGAGATGCTTCAAAGTGAGTCGCCACAGAAATTCGGTTGTGCGGTCCGTGAGGTTAGAGTACTCACGCCATGCTCTTTTTCCACAGGGTGGACTCAAATTGTTGCACAACTGTACGAACAAACTGTTCCGGTATAGTCTTGTCTGTCGGTGCCACTCAGCTTGTAAAATCTTGCATAACCTTCTGCCGTGGCCTACTGATGGGGCAAAGCCTCCAAACAGTATCTTGACTTCCGGAGGTAGAAGATGGACCCTGAGGCAATAACTGAACGTCCGCGCTTGGCAAATGCTAATGGCAATGAGGGTCACAAGGACGCCGGGATCCAAATGAAGATGCAGAACGGGGCCCGATGTACTAGAAATGAAATTGGTCAGAACAGGTTGTTAGTCAGGCTGTGTGAGAGTTATTCATTTGTGTTCTTCGTTTGTGATGCGGACAGCACTTTTAAGTGTGTCTGATCCTGTGCGCTGTGAAGCAGTATCATGAATAACCAACTCGCCCAAGCTGAAGTTTTGACATTAAAAGAATATATACTCACTCGGCGCTGACTCACAACTCATGGTTTGTATTGTACTTCTTCTATTCACAAAGAGCAACCTCCGCTTTTTCTATGTTCTGAGAACGAGATGACGACGTCAAATGCAATTACAAAAATATAAAAAAATAAAAAATATATATAAAAAATATTAACAAAAAATATAAAAATTAATAAAATTAAAAAAGTAAAGAATTATCACTGCTGGTGACTAAGATACCTTTTGGTCACAATACACAAGCTCCCTCTGTGAGAGAGTTAAAGATGGCCTGCTGACACACTTGTTAATGTGTCCTTCGATACTTGCTGTCTCGATAATCTCCCTGGTGAGCTGATTGAGGCTCCTTCCCAGCACAGTGCAGTTGCTCAAAAGCGCCGAACACAAACAGTCCCTACAGTGTAGTCCCAAATGTCCAGAGTTGGCGTTGACGACGTTGTTGGCATGCTCACGAAGGCGGTCATTCAGACACCGACCAGTGTGTCCTATGTACACTCCCCACATGAAAGTGGGAAGGAATAAATTACACCCTCTACACAGGGAACAAAGTTAGTTCTGTGCTTCTTGGTGCAACTTACGGTGTTATTTAAAGTCGAATTTACCTTTTTACACATGCTGCAGAGCTTTTTTGGGGCTGAAAAGACTACATCTACGTCAACTCTATTCGCTGCCCTCTTAAGACTATGAGATAACGTATGCATGTATGGTACTACTCCACCGGTCTTCTTGGCTTGTCTCTGGGGTTTCGCTTCACGCCATCACCTTGCTTGATCTCTTTAATTAGCCTTTCCAACCACTGACGTCAATAACGAATCAGGGTATTCTGCCGACTTTAACCATGCGACTTGCCCATTGAAGCTCTTTTGAATTGTGTGCGTGTAAGATTTGGTGATTGAATTCTTTAGACACATCCTCACGACGCCCATCTTTACTAGTTTGGAATGCGCTGAGTGGAATGGAAGGAGCGGTTTTTCCCTGTAGGCTCACAAGACCAGCATACATGTCGAGCTAACACTTCTAGACTAAGGTCTAGGAATCTTAATGATCTTGCATCCTGGAGTTCATAAGTGATTTCCAACGGTTCCATACAATTTCTAAAACTGTCAATAACTTCAGTCACTAAGGTATTAAAGCTGTTGTGGTCTGTGTCTAGGAATATCAAGAATCATCCACATACCTACATACATGGACTACCAACTCGCCCAGTCAGCAGTCTTATCAGCTTGTATTCTTTATATCACAAATTATGTTACTCATAATAATATATATTGCATGCAGGGTGTTTCTTTTAAGCTAAGCAGATTTGTTTAAAAAAACACATTAGAACTTAAGCTTATGCCGGTTGTACAGATAACTTGTACGGCCGGAGGAACATACTATAGAGGGCTAATAGTAACGATCAGTCAAATAAGTAACATTTTTTAATTACTTTATTTGTTAGTGAGAATAGACATATTGTTCCATTTATAAACTCTCTGAGAGTCAACGAAAACCACTCAACCAATATTTTTATATAAATACATCGAGTACGTAGGAAGCGCATTTGTGGGCTAAAGGTATCACTCGTGCAGAAGGTACAGGGCTGGGGCTGTAATATAAGGACACAAAAATCGCACGGGCGCGCTATCGCACCGGTAGCCTCGCTCCTGCTGCACGAGCGGTAACTTTGCCGCAATAATGCACTTCTCACGCGCTCACAGTAATTTAGAAATTACTGTTTAAGTGGTTTTCGATGACGTTCAGCAAGTTTCTAATTGAAACCATATGTATATTTTCACTAATTAGAAAAGTTAATTAATACATTTTACTTAATTAGCCAACTCATTGTTACGATTACCTCCTACACTATGTCCCCCTGGCCGTATAACTGACCTGCACAAACCTCATAGGTGTAGCTTTGACGGCTTTTTTAAACAAATCTACTAGCTAAAAACTTGTATAGACCTTAGCACTGCCAATCAAAACAGAAAATAGTTTTCTAACCAGGTCAGCAGATACTTTTGGCATATCAACGTAAGGACGAAAGAGAAACTTAACATGTTGAGTAATTCATTCCAAATAGGTTCTTAAAGGGCTACTTTCCAGTGACGAGTCGAATATTAAACGTTATGTAAGGCAGACATGTACAAGTTACTTAAAATTCCCGAATGAACAATCCATCGACGTAACCCTGTTTGGCAGTCAATGTTTTCTAGTGGACCGCTGACTGTGCCTGACTGTACGTCAAGCATGTCTGATTGGCCAACACGTTACTCTGACCGACAGTCAAACTCCAGTCAGACTCCGCTTGTCGGCTTTCTGAAAATCGAATGTCTCATCCGAATTTAGCGATCTCCAATTTCGGTAGCCTTACTGTTGTCAGGGCGTTGTTAAAATGAAGGCTGTCTTGAGTCGCTGCCGTGTGTCAAAGAACCGGACGCTGTATTGCTCCTCGTTTCGTGTTCCTTGATCTTCCGCTTCACTCGTTCGCTGATGCGTTCAGCATACCCTTCAGCGCCACTCACTTCCTCTGCTAGAGCTTCATCTTCGACCGACGGCTCGATTTCTCTGTCGAGCTCTTTAGGAGGCTTCTTTAGGAGAAGAATGTCAAGCTTCTCCTCCAGCTCACCTATTTCAGTCGGATCCGAGGTCAGCAGGGCGCCGATATCATTAATCACTTTCGTTGTGGCGGCGCGCAGGGTGGTCCTTTTTCTTTTGAGGCGGTCGACACTTTCCTGGCTCGGGTGCGGCATGTCCTGGTTGTAGTTAGTCCCGGGTTTCGGCACCAAATTGTTATGTGATGGAATTAATAACTGACAACCTCAAGGAAGACAGACACAAAGGGCGTTCCTTCTGTTCGACAAACCTCCTTCTCTTCTTTTTTGCCGTCTGAGCTCGCGCAACACGAATCACACACATAAATACAACAGAAGTGTCGCTGAACAGGTCGTTCCACTTTTTTTTTTATAAAGAACGCTTCTATCAAAAAAGTGGGACGGTTTGTGTGCAGCGACACTTCTATTGTTCTTCGTAGTAATGAGTTTCAGTTTTTGAATGATCGTGCACAAAATTAGTCAACTTTTATGTGGTGCTGCTTTGCCTGTCGTGTGTATATATATGCCTGCTTTTCCTGAGTAAAAACTAGTTGAAAGTCAGCGCTTGTCCTGTGTACTTCTTGTCCTTGTCTTTTTTGCGCTATTTTATTTGTTTAAATTAAGTTACTTTGGTTACTTCGCAGCGCAGCAGATTCAGATAAGTTACTGAGTATTAGCCGCAAAAGTAATTTGAGTAGATTAGAAATTACTCAAATGGAAAGTAATTGAGTAAATTACTAACTACCGTTAAAAAGTAGCGAATTACTTTTGAAGTTACTTCTATATTTTTTATGTTAACAAGGAAGTACATAAGTTTTGATCCGTTAGCGAAATTCTGCTAGCCGAATATAAACCGGCTTGTGTTTTCACAGAAATGCTTTAATAGCTGGTTCTGCTTCTGCATGCCTAAGTGTTTTGTACTTCTTTTTCTTTTTGGTCAATGATGTACTGCGGATGTATCATTTCTCCTTTGAGGTTTAAAACTGCCTGAGCTTGATTTTGCAGACAGTGATTGCTGGTTTACAGCGTTTGCGTAAAGAACGTCTAAAAACTACTTGGAAGTGCAAAGTAAATGAGAGTAAGTTGTAAGTAAACCGGGTGCAGTGTACTTTAAATAAAGTACTATAAATACAATGTACTTTTAAAGTAAAGTAGAAATACTTTTTAACACAATCTTTCCGAATGCCATTTCATCCCGTATACAGTGTTTTGGTGTTTTTTTTCGCTGGTATGCATTGTTGCAGAAGAAATCGGAGGTGCATCAGATTTTTTTTTCGGAAATGGCAGCAAACATTGGATGTCAAGTCGGCACAGAGTACTTGTTTTACTCTCGCTGACGAACTACTTAACTCAATCAACTTATAAGGCACTTATTTGTATCGGTCTTATAGCCGCGAATACTTCACTCAGAGAAATGACCAGACGAGGTCTCAAAAGACGATAGCGCGTTTTTACATGACGATACGCCATTTTTTGTTTTCAAATTTGGGAAATGTACTTCGAAGTCGGGAGTATGCACTTTTCTCAGAAAGTATGAGAAAAACTACTTTAGTAAGTACAAGTACATGCTGAAAAAATTGTACTTCAAGCAAAGTACAAGTCTTCTAAACCTACTTGAAGTTGTACTTTAAGTACCATGGTACTTTAAGGGGCTGTGCAACGATATTAAAGTTGAAAAAATTTGCGGCCTGTAATTTTTAACTTATATGCTCTTGCCCTAAGTCACATAAAACACCCTGCCTTCCTCGGAAATATTGCGATTCTACTTAGTAATTGCGGTAGCCGTCGGAACCACAGCGCACGACCAGCGTGACGTCAAATGGGTATCGTGTAAAACATTGGGCAAGTTGTGCAATTACTTGCTAAACATTATACGTTCTCTTTAGAAATCTTGTCGTGTCGGCATAAACAAATGTGTCGAAAGCCTCGTATCATCCACAAAAATTTTACTATCCCGAGTTTTAGTGGCGCCATCTACCGGAGGTCAACAAGACCATCTGCTCAGCGGCTGTGCCCGCGGCGTGTGGAACGAGCAGAAGAGATGCCTGCACTTTAGTTGTTTTTCTTTTCCAGTCTTTAGTTTGACTGCATTCGACCGCTGCGAACGTCGGCAATGCCTACCGGGTGCGATTTTCCATTGTGTCCGAACCGTTCTCCGGGCATACTCAGCTCCGGGAGTGGGAAGAATCATCGGGTATCACATTTTACCCCGTGATCAACCTCTCCAAGCTGAGTGGTGTCGAAGGATCGGCAGAGAGGACCGCGGAAAGGTAGAGCTCCGCGTCTGCTCAGATCACTTCGACGGCAATCGCGAGTGCGGCCACATAGGAAGTGTGCTTCGCGATGCGGGGCAGATTATGAAATATGCCCGTCTGAGGCCCGAGGCGGTTCCATCGCTTCGTTTGCCACTCACCGAGTCGTCACACTCATCGACAACGCGCTGCCGTTTCGTCTGGGTGCCCGATTAGGTACGAGTCCAGCGGACTCGCTTTAAACGAGCATCTCGCGCTCGAACTCGCTCAATGCGCCATCTTGGTCACCGGAGGATGAAAGGAAGGAAGAGAAGAGGGTCCGCTCTCGCTGCAACGAAACCGGCGAAACTCTCCGCGAAACCGGAAACCTGCCTCCCCATCTAACGTCACAACCTTCGTGACAACCACATTACCCGGTATGCGGTGTACTCGTTGAGAGCGGCCGGGGGTGGGCTGCAGGCGCCACATAATTCAATCTGATTTTATTTTGTAAAAACAAAACTATAGCACCCATCAAAAAAACGTTTTTCTATTCCATATTCCAGAGGTGGCAGGGACTAACTCCCACACCGATCGACCTGAAAGTCAAAAATAGTTGCACAGCCCCATTAAAGTACTTCCCAAGGCTGCTTGTTTATTTTATTTTTTATGTAAAAACGTTGGTGGAATTACTAGGGTTTCTCGAACGATCTTCGAAATTTGCAAGACCTGCATATTTTGAGTTTTGGGAAGAAATGCGACGCAAAGAGGTAACCTTTGCGTTACCCCTTAGCACACTGCATTTTTTACCTCCTTTGAGTGAGGATGCAGTGTGTACAGCTCCTGTAGTGGGCGAGAGTTCCTACGTTGGGTAGAGAGGGGACAAGCCCTTTCTTCAAATGCGTGAAGTCTCCTTGAGATTCGGGACACAAAGAAACGCCAGTTTTCGGCGCAAATCCCGCAGTTACTCGGCCTCATCTGCGATGTGTCTGTCCGCTCCCCGCGCCTCGCAGCAAGGTTGTTGCAGTGGGGAACTCGTGTAAATTTTAGGGAGTTTCGGACCGTTCAAACAACTACGCCACATGCTTCATCCTCTTTGCAAATGTCAGCTGACCTTTAACATATCTTTTTTGTGCAGGAATGTTTGCTTATAAGCAAACCTACCACTAAAATTCGAAAGTACTTTGTAATTTGAGTAAAAGTTACTTGGAAAAAGTAATTCAAGTAAACTACTAATTACCTAAATCAAAATGTAATTGAAAGTTACTAAATTACTCAGAGAAGCAGTTAAACTACAGTAACATGAGTAGAGCTTGAACCACGTACAAGTTTGATGTAAGGCTACGCTCGTTTGAATGTTTAGTAACTAAGTTTCTCGTATCACAAAAACAATATAATATCACTAGAAAAGTTGAATTAAAAAAAGAAACGTGTTACTTGTGGGGAAAAGAATACGAGAAAGCCTCTTACGCGAAATATCGTTACCCATCTAGCATGCATACTTACATTCTCGAAAATTCAGATTATGCGCTTTTGTGCTCGAAACTCTCGTCCTCAAAATTCGAACCCTTCTTCCAACGACAAAACACGGCTACGGTGCATTTTCGCACTTTTATTTATTTATTTATTTATTTCAAATACTTCCAACCCTTTCGGGTTATTGCAGGAGGGGTACGATAAAATGCACAAAGATACGTACACAAGCGTTATGCATTTGATAATCATAAATGCACTGCTACTGAGAGTGACAATAGAGAGATGGAGCTAATCATCAGTAAACCAATCTATCAACCTTTCCTCAAATGTTTCAACAGAAGAGACGCCGGAAAGAACACTTGAAGGCAGCCTATTCCATTCTTCAATGGTCTTCACAAGGAACGAGTATTTAAAGATGTCAATATTGGGTATACAAGGATCAACTGATAATTCATTGTTTAAGCGTCAGGACCCTGTACCAAGAGGTCTTATGTAGTTTTGCGTGTCGATATTAAAATGGTTAAAATACAGTACATAAAAAAATGTTAGTCGTGCAATTTTATGCCCTAATGCTAAAGAGGATAACTGGGCATCTCTTAACAGTGCCGAAACAGACTCTTTTCTATTATATCTAGAAAATATAAACCTGGCAGCAAGCCTTTCAATACGCTTCAACTTGTTTATATGGGTTCGTGTGTGGGGGTCCCATATTATTGATGCATACTCTAGGGTTGGACGCACCAAGGTTTTATAAACATTCGTTCTGACATCGGAGTTCGTCCCTCTAAGAGATCTCCTCATGAAACAAAGTTTTCTATATGCAGAATCACATACATCTCCAACATGCAGGTTCCAATTGAGATCACTTGATATTGTAACACCGAGATACTTAATAATGTTAGAACGCTGCAGGTTTATACCACTTATCTCGACACGAAATCATTAAAGATGACTTCTTTTTGTTATACTTGCGACAGTTGTCTTATCGATAATTGATGCGCATATTCCACCTCTCACACCATCACAAAATAGTCAACAAGGAACGATTCAACAAGATTTGATCGTCAGCACTTTCCACGGTAAAGTAAACCAAACAATCGTCAGCAAACAATCGTACCTTTACAGCCGAATCAATACCTTGAGCGATATAGTTAACATAAATTAAAAATAAAACCGGCCCCAAAACAGAACCCTGGGGTACGCCAGACGAGACAGGCAAAACAGATGACGCATGGCCGTCTATTTCAACATACTGCGTCCGATCAGAAAGATATGACTTGATCCATGAAACCAAGTTCTTATCAACACCGAGACGCAGTAATTTCTCCAGTAACTTGCTATGTATGACTATGTCGAATGCCTTAGATAGGTCCATAGACCTATCTAAGGCATTCACGAGCGAAGTTTTGAAACCCGTGGACAGCTCAGTTTCTCTTACACCGCACTGAATCCCAACTGCCTCGTGAAGAGGAGGCAAGGCTCTTAAATAGCCCGGCGTCCTCCTCTCCCCGCCGACAAGCCCTAGCCAATCGCAGTAGCGAGTGGGCGGAATTGGTGAGGTATGCGCGAGGGCATGTCGGCGGGGTTGAGTGCTGTGGGGATCCAACGGGCCCTGAGGTTGCCTTTTATTGTGAGTACACTGAAGGCCACACAAAGCTGCCAAGGCAGCGCATGAAGATGTCCGGAGGTGATGGCCTGGCGTAAAGCCAGGTTGTCAGTGTGGAAGAGAGTTCTCGGCGGGGCAAGGAGGGCCGCCAGTAGCCACGCAGCGGCCTCTCGAAGGAAGATTCTTCGGCTGGGCTTGGTGATGACCGCGAGCGCAGCGTCTTGCGTGATGACTCCGAAGCCTGTAGACGAGGCGTCCGCAAAAAAGTTCGTAGTGGGGGGGGGGGGGGGGGAGCGGCACAAAGGGGACGGAGTGAGGCAGGGTGGTCCAGAGTTTTTGAAAAACCACACACCACGTTCTCGGGGGGGTTTTCCCGTGGTAGCTGCGTCAAAGAGCGGTCGAAGGGCATGATAAGACGAGCGATACAACGAACAATAAAAACACCATAAGCCCGCGAGCTTCTGATAGCGGGAGACAGTCTGGGGGCTTTCTAGAAGCACGAGGGTGCCCTCAAGCGACCTGACACGAGCAGGCGTGTGTGACAAGGTAGGGGTGGTACTGTCCAGGCAAAACCCCAAAAACTTGATTGTGTGGGAAGGCACAACGGAAGTGTCCTTCTGGTTCACGCGAAAGCCACACAAAAGGAGGTCTGTCAAAAAAATGTCAGTTTGTTGTTTGAGAAAGATGGGGTCAGCATGAGCAAGCAGGAAATTGTCAATGTACGACCAACACCAAATTCCGCGCGAACGGAGTGTGCGGGCCATCGCCGTGGCCAAGCCCTGCATAAGAAAGGGAGCCGGTCTGATCCCAAAAGGGAGCCGTTGAAAGGCATAATACTTGCCATCAATGCGAAAAGTAGTCAGACGCTGTGCCTGAGGATGGAGAGACACAAGGTAGAAGGCCTCCTCCAGGTCCACCTTCGTAAACAAAGCAGAGAGGGGGAAGAGGCGCCTGGAGGAGGGACTTTGGGAAGTGGATCAAGGCGGAAGGCGGGAGCCGGGAGATGCAGGGGTGAGATGGACTAGCATCAAGTATAAATCGGGACTCCGTAGATGACTTGCGGAGCCAGCTGAACGGGGCTCAAATATGGGCCACGGACGGCGTTGGCGTTGTACCTGGTCGTCTGGGCCCGCACCGCACCGGTGCAGTGCGGTTCGTGGTACTCGGAAGGCTAGAGGGGAGAGGGGAGCTTCCTTCTCTCCCCGCCGGCCTTTGTGTACTAGAGTGGAAAGAGTTTACTGCACTGAACGGGTGCGGTCTGCCCCAGACGAATAGGCCATTAATGAGTCCCGATAACTCCATGGAGGCGACCGCCTTGCGCAAAACAGGTAGTTGGTCAGGGTGGGGGGGGGGGGGTGGTTATTGAAAACCGAAGTGGCTGTACACTTAATACGAAGGGCAGAATAATCTGCCGGGGGTGAAAGGAAAAGATCCGGGCCGTCAAGTCCCAGTCCTTCTCGGGGGGTGGCTTACTCGTACGAACATCGCGCCAAAGGCGAGGTTTAAGGAAGACGCAGGGCGCGAGAGTCGTCATCATCGCAAAGTTCATCGTCCGAAGAATCGGCTCATCAGGAACTGGGTTGGTTTCCAACAAATGGAGGATACGATCCGCAGCAAGGACCCACGAATCTTCTTTCTTCTTCGCACTCGAGGAGGGTCCGAGAAGACGTACTGGGGGACACAGAGTCCGGGACAGGATTTAGGGGAATGTCGGAGGCCCGAAGGGCTTGCAAAAGGAGATCCGGAGGATCGACTACATCCTGAATGACGGCCAAAATCTGATGCCCATCAAACTCTTCAAGGGTTGGTTGTGGGGAATGCAGAACTAGGTCAAGTTTGGTATTAAGGCTATTCTGCCAGGGCAGCGGTTGGAGGAGTGGCATCACGAAGAGGCAAACTCACCGGAGACGAGGGCGGCGAAGGTTGTGGAGACAAGAGGGCAAACTGGGACGTCTGCCAAAGGGGAAGTCTATCCGAAGTTCCGCCGGAACACTGGCAGATGCACGTTGTAGGGGGGGGGGGGGAGGGTCACTCCGTTGGGTCGCCGTCCTTGGGTGCCTTGGGGAGGCGCGGGAGCGCGCTCCTCTTGTGGACTGGATGCCACCTCTCCCTCCTGGTTGGGGGTCGTCCGGGACGGTCAGCTGCGGCAGCAGCACTTGGTGGCGGGGGATGGGGGCGCTGAGGAGGAAGGAGGCGCTTGGATCTGCGTAGCCCTGGAGAGCTGTCTGCCAGCCGGACAAGGCGACATGGTAAAGGAGGCGGACGCGGTCAAATATTCGCAATTTGGCCGATGGACGAAGAAGAGGGGGGGGGACCGAATCCCACACTTGCAGAAAGTGCTCCAAGAGCTGGAGCTGCACCACGTCCCGGGTTCCAAAAGAACCTTGAGGAGGCACTTACCCGGTCGACGTAGGCGAGGGCGTTGCGGAAATCGACTTGGCCACGGGCGTTTTAGTTCTTCACCGAACTGATGCGTTGATTCAAATAGCTGACTAATAGCCGAGAGCTTCCTGCGGAAACCGTGCTGTTTGTTGTAGAAAATATTGTTTTTTTTCATGAAATCTACTAGCCCTTTAAAAATAATGTGCTCGAGCATTTCGCATGAATTTGATGTCAACGAAATCAGTCTGTAGTTTTCTACGCTAAGAAGGTTGCCGATTAGTAAATTAGTAAAACTTAGTCGGTGAGCCAGTCATTTGGTGAGCGACATTCGTCGAGAGATTTCTGAAAGGTGGTAGTCAGAAAGTGGGATACCGGTTCGCAACCGCGTCTCAGGAATTCGTTTGGAATTCTATCTGCTCCTGGCGTTTTCTTTATATAAATTTTTAGCAGTAGGGCCCTTACTCCCTGAAAGTTAATTTGAATATGTTGCGTTAAAGAGTCAGGCTCAGCGCTTATTAAAGTATTCACGGAATTGTAAGCTGAAAAAAACCGAATGAAAATATTTGTTGAATTCATCTGCCATGGCTGGTAGTTTATTGCATATAGTTCCATCCACAAGAATTTCCTTTACACCTTTTTTTTAGGTGACAAATACTGCCAAGAACTTATGGGGCGATGTTTTCAAAAGCGTATTCATGGTGTTTGCAAAAAGAATTGGTTCGGCGTTTTTTACCTTGTTTTTATGTCCCGGCTTAAAGAACTAATTACAGATGGGCTCCAGTGCTTACATAATCGTTTACGTATCCATTTGCGTTTCAAATGGATGATCTCGCGTATAACCCACGGATTTGTTTTATTAATCTTGCTTACTCTTTGTGGGACATATGATGTCAAGCAGCGATTTATTGTTTCCCTAAAATTCTTCCAGAGGTTTACCACGTTATCGCTCGGACATAAGGAATCAAAGGATTATTCAAGATAATCTAAGACTGATGTGTCATCACCGTTTGCGAAGTTATAAACGACTGCAGTATTATTCTTCCTTTTTGGAAGTAGGCTATCATATGTTACTGTCACGCGTACCATTTTGTGGTCTGAAATTTCGTCTACAATTGATACCTCGTATTCAAAGGAACCCATCGAAAGAAAGCAAAGGTCTAAAATGAAATTTCGTGGTCCGCATCTTCTGGTGGGTTCCAGCACTGTCTGATCAAGACCGTGTTTTAACATTACTTCTAGCACGTTGTCATCTTTTAGAGCCCAGCTCATAGGCGCCCGTTTCCGGCTTGAGCGGCGTCGCCGTTGGCGTCGGCGTCGGCGTAATTGCGCGGTGCATGATGAGTAGATTTCCCCCGCTAAATTTAGCGGAAAATTTTCCCCGCTAATCTGGCGGAAAATTTTCCCCGCTAAAACTAGCGAGGAAATTTTCCCCGCTAAATCTAGCGGAAAATTTTCCCGCTAATTCTAGCGGAAAATGTTCCCCGATAAATTTAGCGGAGAAATTCCTCCCCGCTAAATCTAGCGGAAAATATTTCCCCGCTATATTTAGCGGAAAATTTTTCCCGCTACATCTAGCGGAAAATTTTCCTGCTAAATTTAGTGGAAAATTTTCCCCGCTAAATCTGGCGAAATATTTTCCGCGCTAGATTTGGCAGGAAAATCCCCTCCCTCGAGGTCACGTGACCCCCCACTCCCCCGTGCCTTCCCCTCCTCCTCAAGAGCTGCGCTCTAATTCGGCATTACAGGGAGTTGTAAACGGCTTTCATTTTTTGCCGCCAGACCTTTCAACAACTCTTTCTGCCAAGTTAAGGGGGGACTGAAGCGGTTTTTGGGGAAGCTACTTTTTGGTGCGATGGCGTTAAGGAAGTGTCAGTGAATGAGTATCTTCAGTTTTAGAAGGCAGAACCGCCTATTAATCACGCAGGAATAAAATACGTGCGGACTCTTTTCTGTACTTGCGAGGACCAATGAAATTATCGTATGTTTGAAAATTTTGGCGGCCTTTCTTTCCCCGCTGCGTTGGAAACAACCGCAGCGGCAGACCAATCACAGGTCGAGGAGAACTGGTGGCGCGCGTTGCATGCCGGTCGTGCCGGTCGCGGGCCGGCTTCTTCTCTGCGAACATGGCGTCGGTGGTGATCGTTGGCGTGGTCGGCGTGGTGGAAGCTCATCGTTCCGCGTAAAAGCGCTATCCTTGACTGTGAATTTTCGTCGTGTGTCGCTATGATAACCCAGCACGTACTAGAAGGGAAGATCCACCTACTCGTGCGGCGATGTCGTGGCGGCACTCTCAAGACAGCAGAAACGCCCGTGCCGTCGTGTTTGTTTACTTCGACTACAGTGGTGCTTTCTAAGCATTTGTGTCCTCGAACATCGCCCGGATTTCTTATTTGGCGCATTTCATGCGTGTGCTCAAGTTCAAGGTATTACTGGCGCGTACCGTATAAAGGATGCGAATTTTCACGCGTTTTCATCACCGGAGAAAAGTGATTAGTGTTAGCAATCCTGAACGCTCGCAACGTCTATCTGATCACGAAATCATATTTCTACGTTGCTATATCGCTGCTAAGATTACATTGTCTTTTATAATCGTAGAAAAGGCGTGTGGCGATATTTGTACTATTGTAATGTCGTGTATTAGAGTCGTGATCGTCCAAGACGGCGTACTGCATCTTTTTATTTTCTATTTTTCATCCACTGTAGCCTGCAAGCCTATCAAGAAAAAATAATAATAAAGCTTTTGGCTATAGAAAACTGTCTGTCTATATTCTGTTACGGCATTGAATAGCAGTGCGTCCCCTTTTTAGAGGGGCCGCTGAAACAGCTCCGTGCTGACGACCCGCTGCGCTTGTTGTAGTGGTTGCAGGTGTGCGTACGCGCGGCGCTGAGCGGTCGTTCCGGTCGCTCCGGTTGCAACGGACGCAGTCGTAAATACGCGCTCGTTGCACATGTCTGAACCAGCCTTCCCTCCGTCCTCCCGAGGCGAAAGTCAACGTGGCGACATCGCTTGACATCACGTACCAGAGGTAACGCTGCGATGTCAAACGTTGGTTTGGTTAGGACTTGCCCAAACCGCAAATCGAAGAACGCCCGAAAAGGTCTGCGTTTCGTCGTCCTCGGAACCCGAACATGACTCCGAAGCGCTGCTATCGTCCACATCGCACGTCGGAGTGGCGTCATAGGAAATCATCCCCAGGTCGGCTGTCCGCCGAAGAATTTCAACCTCTAACGGCGTCAGGTCCTCGAGCGTAGAGAACTCCGCCATGATCGAAGCTCGAATGACAAAGAGGTTCGGCCGATGCGGCTACCTCGGGATCACTGCGCGACGGAACGTCGTCCAACGCCATTGGCCCGAGATCCTTTTGATAAGCGTGCGAGGACCAATGAGAGTGGTTTCGTTTTCGGATGGATCCGAGGTTTGGCGGCCTTCAATTACATTTTTATTAAAGAAATAATCACCGTATGACTATACTTTTTGGTTTTTAGGGATACTTAGGGCGTCTAAATTCAGCTGTCATCATCAAAACACGAACTCAAAAACCACTTGAGTGTCCCTTGTAATGTATGTTAAATTGAAATCCCCAAGAATAATTAGTTTAGTACGTTCATTAACATGTTGCGTCAAAAAGTCATCCACTTTTTCAATAAAGCTAATCTCTGAGGATGGTGGTCTATATATTCCACCGATCAAAATGGTACCGTTTTTTAGGAATATTTTGCACCATACACTTTTGTGGGATGGAATATGTGTTACAGCCTGATGCTTAAGGGACCGCTTTATAAGCAACCGAACTACCCCACCTCTAGTGTCTCTATCACGGCGTAAAATATCATATCCGGGCGGAAAAACATCAAAATCTGATGCATCGTGTCGCAGCCATGTTTCTGTAATTACTACCAGGTGAGTGTCGTGGTTCAATATTACACCTTCTAGTTGGTCAGTCTTGTTCGTGACACTCTGTGCATTTAGTGTAACTATGACTAATCTGGGTTCCTTCCGATGTCAATTTTGCCCCGAAGCAGGTTCGGAACTGGGCCGTTAGGGTGCATTTATTAATACTATTTGTTCTTTTGCTGGGTCCCACGCATACGCTGCGTCGTTAACGTAAAGTTTGTCGTGAACAAGCCTAACCTTTGCTTCCCTTAGTTTTTCCTCGCTGGCCGACTTCCAGAGTTTCTTTCTTGTCAGCAATGTCTCTTTTGAAAAGTGAGCAGAAAGTGGCACCGCAGTTCCTTTTAGTTTTTTTACGGTTT
>JAZHYW010015413.1:0-26527 GCA_037355805.1 Ixodes ricinus
AAATAAATACAGATACTGAGAAATGAAAGTACCTAGGTTTGTACCTCGGAGTTTCAACAAAAGTACACTAGATTCCGATTTACAGTTACTTGTACCTAGTTGCTCTACAGCCCTGGCTGCCACCTAATTTAATAAGCTAAGTGCTGTGCAGTCATGTATCTATTGAATTACAAACATCTGGTCCAGCCGGTCTGCGGTCCACTGGCCTCCCTGACTCTACCACTCAGTTCGATAACAATCGTGATTATTGTGAGGCCAACTGAATGGGTGTTTCACGCGCTGAATAGCGCGAAGTGGCGTGCATAGCCGCGGTGCGGATTACCAGGGACTTGAAAGTGGGTAAAGTGCCTAACAAGCGAGGCGTTGAACGGTGGGAAACCGACGCTGCTTGAGTCGGTGATGCCTCGCCTCGTCGCTGTGAAACGAAAACGCCGGATCACTTACAGCAAGCAGAGCAAGCAGATACTTTGTTGAATAAAGACCGCATTAAATTTGTCGCTATACGATTCCTTCATGGAATGTTTTCCTGGCCGCGAAGCAAATCCAGCCGGCCACGCGGAAGCAGTCGTGAACAGACCCGGAATCCCCACTCACATTGTCGCCCCTACTCATAATAGGGGCGGCACCGGTACTTCGAGACGCGTTCTGGAGTGTTTAGTGCGTGCGCAAAACAGCGAACAGGCATACGCATGAGAATTGTATTTTCCGAAAACAGTCCAGCTCGCTAGGTCTTACTCAACTCGTGTGGCTTTTCTTTCACTTGCCAACCGCCATATCTTTTTTCGGGAACTTGTTTATTTTACAGGAAAAGTATGTTAAATAACAGGAAAATTAAAAACAGAGAAAAGTAGCTTTACAGAGAATTTACTGGTCTGTTTTTACACACCTTTTATTAGTGTAGGGCCATACTTTTCCTAACACCGGAGTGTTGCCTTTTATCTAGATACGTTACTAAGCTGTTGCCCGCGAAAAAGCGGGTTCCTCACGGCTGGTCCCTCCTTATGGTCTTGTCTACGCCGTTGGCCTAAATATCCTACTCAGCCGCAAAACAGCAAACGGGAGGCGCCTACGACGGCTGCTAGTCAGCGCGGCTAGTGGCAGAGAAAGACCACTTTGAGTAGTCAATGCCATCGAACCATTGGGCACGAGCGCTGAGTCACAGTTCAGACGGTGTTCAAGCTCGGGGTCTCATCCAGTGGTTGCCTTGCCGCGGGCCGTCTCAGAGTTGCGATAATTACGCATTAGAAGACGCTACTTGTCGCATCAAACTTCAGCGGCCGGTCGGTATGTACGTAAAAGACGCGCTTCGTTTATTTTACAAAGTGGCTACAATCTTGGCGGCGCCGGCTGACATGACGGTGCGGGTTTCAGGAAAAACACGGAGGTGCTACCTATATAAAGTCTTCTAAAAAAAGAAGTCTAAAATTTAGCCCCACTGGGGAAAATGCAAAGATCATGGGCCGTGGACGCATGCTTGACGTACGAAAATACGCGAGAAGCGGAGCTGCAGCGCATGCCCATAAACCCAATCTACAGCCAAGTAAACATATGGCTGTACGCAGGAGGCCATCATTGGAATGGGCTATTCGCATGCATTCTATCCCCTTTCTTCCCCTTTCATGATTCGGCCGCCAAGCGGCGACAGTTTTCGCGCGCACACTTGGGTAGGCAGCATAGGTCCTCGCTCTTCGCCTTTACGTACTTTACGCTGGGTGGCGTGGCGTCCTTTGGAGCTGTGAATAGAGGCACAATGAGATTCGTAGTAGCGTACTATTCCTCTGGAATGTAGCTTCGTCATAAGACTTGGCTTGTCTCCGCTACTCGTAAAAGAACAGATGCACGGTATTAAGGAGCTTGGGCCTCATTCATACGCATCCGCCTTTTATTAATCAGCAAAAAAGGAAAGTAATCTAGACGTTCTATATCACTGACAGAATGACAAGAGTGGAGCGTGCCTTTCCGACGGCTGGACTTCTGCATGCACTCCGTGCCTTCCGTTATGCTGTTGGCTGCGCGTGCGCGCTGGCGGAGCACGAGACATGCAACGCTTTTGCCGAAGGCGAGGGCTTTCCGGATGGACGCTTTGCACATACCGACGCGGCACCAGGCGGTGGCCGCATCGAACCAAAAAATCGAGGAAGGGACCTCGCCTGCGCTACCAATCGATAGTGGGAGCTACGCTAACCGGTTTCTTCGTTCTCTGAGCAGCGGAGTGTGCGCAACGCGACTTCCGAGTACGGGCATCTGTGGCGTCCACTTAAACGTCGTGTTATTCTTTCCGTCCGCTTTCTTTTTTTGCGCGTACACAATTATGTGGCGCTGCAATTACGTTTTCTACTCCGCTGATCCACAGCCTCCTTCCGAATTTCCTCCGACGCTCGTGCAGACTTCCACCACGCCCGGCATCGGGCGCTCTGCGCGTGCGCAGGAACGCTTCTCCGGAAAAGGTCCATTGGGAGCGGGAAAAATGAAGCTCACTCCCTGCCATTAATCAACTTGCTGGCAGCTGGCTAAATTGAAATTTCCGTGCTGAAGGATGGCGATGTAAGTGCGAGAAGGGACGTCAAAATAAAATTGGCATTATTAATTTCATTACATCGTTATATTCAAGTTGCATCACGTTGCGAAACAACCGATCTCTTCGAGTGCCACCTAAGAATACGCCACTCCGCATTATGTTGTCTTGGATTGTCGACAAGCTTCAATCTTGGGATCAGGGTTGCTGGGGTCTGAAAAGCGAGGTAACACAAATTAACGAGCGGAACAGTCAGCTACATGCGGCAAGCTCTAATCGGCTATAATGAGAATAAAGATTTTGCACTCGAATTTTTTTCTATGCTAATGTGCGTCCTCACAACACTATAGATTCAGATGCTATATACTAACTTAAGAAACTACACCTGGAGGCATCCAACGGGCAACCGACGTTTCCTTAACTTCACGTAACCCCGAAGGAGATACGCGTTGTTTGAGAAACGTGCAATGACAATACAAATTCTATTTGCTATCAACCTAACTTGTTTCCGTGGTTATTTGTTTGTACGCAACATTATCTTTGCTACCTCTTTAGCTGAGTATAGGTGAACACCAAACAGCAGTTGAAAAGTTTCGCCATCCATGGTCACCGACAGATTACGAACTCAGTGCGTGGTGCATTATAAGTATATTTCTCATTCTAAGAAATGCCTGCGTGTCTACTCACCCGCCAAAGACGCAAGAGCCGATCTCTGCGATCTAGAAATCAGGTCAGCGAATGATGAGGTGGAACATCTGTTGACAACTCAAAACGAAGTCTGCGTAGCAGCATTGCGCTATACAAAGCAGTCATGCTTGCATTGCGTAATGCCACCGCGCAGACTTAATTTGCTGATGGTTGTGCAACAGATGTCTCCGAGATCCTCTAAGTGGCGCCAGGCATATCTTGGCGGTTCAGACACTTTGTATTGCTGCGTTGCGCGAGAACCAGCGAGTCACGCACATCTGTGCTTCATATGAAGCGTGGAACCCAATTCAAGGAATCATCTTGCGCGATGTAAGAGTAGGATGCCGCGCAGCCGCATCAAATGCATTAGGACTGGCTTGCTTGCTTCGTAATTCGTTCTTCAGCGCTCTCATCGGCGGATGCAGCGATCTTATTGCCTGTGGAGCAACACTGCATAATGTTCGGAGTATTCACACCCTTGGTTTCTTAAGCTGTCAGTGATATGCAGTCACAGTAAACCAGTGTCTCACCCACGCAAGCAGCAGCTCCAGAAGTGACATCGATCCTTTTCTGTAGCCGAAGGTTTCCACCACGTACCCGCTTATTGGGGGCTTATGATTGCCCTATGGGAAAGACGGCGACATGAAAATTAATAGTGGATAGACTTATTTTTTTATACGTCACACATCTTATGATCGTCTGCTGTGTTGTCCCAGCTCAACAACATGAATGCTTAACCGGAAGGTATTCCAGCTGTCGACGTTCCACGCAACCGCCGTCACTGCCGCTTCGGATTGCGACAACGAGTCAGAAAGGAGGCAAATACATTCTCTGAGAAGCCCCTAAATGGAACTAACAGCAGCCATCATTAATCTTTCCTCTTTCGGCTCGGCCAATGGAAGAGTGATCGGTACCGTAGTGCGATAGTCATGCAGTCTGAGTGGCAGAGGCGATATATGCCTTCCGGCCGCATGCAGAGGCTCATGTTGACTAAGCGTGCATCCCTTCTTGCACGCACCCTAAGAAATCTGTAGCGTCTACTTTCCCGCAAAGTACATGAAAGGGGAAATCTCTCTGTGATATGCTATCTATTTTTTTTCAAATATGGCCAATCCTTACGGGATATTGCAGGGCGACTTGCAACATGTATTACAACATGCAGTTATGAAAGTATGACTCAAGAAGTTATAGACGTATATGAAACATCAATTGAATATACATATTAAGAAACAAATTCAACAAGTTTTTTCTTCAAATACCTTTACTAAAGGAACGCCAGTAAGAACACCCTGTGGCAATTTGTTCCAATCTTCGATGGTTTTCACGAGAAAAGCGTGTTTGTAAACGTGAATGTTTGGATAGGTGCGGGTAAACTGAAAATTCATGATTCAAACACCGATATCGACATCCAGGCGGTCTTATTGCGTTGCCTATGCCTCAGTACGCTGTATGAGGAGGCCTATAATATGTCTATGCCTAAAAACAAACTGTGCCGTGGCGCTCAGCATGGCGTTTCAGTATTCTCAGAGCCAGAGCGAAGAGTTTTATTGTTTAGTCTATTTTGAAACATATTTTTAGCCTTGTCATTTACCGAGGTCCTTCCGTAGAGTGCAGGATTGGCTCTTTCAAGTGATTTAGATTAAGTTGACACATATGAACTTCTTTTTTAATTTTCAGGGTGGTTGTCTGAACTGGTCCAAGGAGTACCAATGTTTGGTGTTCCGAGTACACAGCGGCGCAGTGTATACGCTCGGCGAATTATAAAAAGTTGCAAATCGACCGTTGTGTTTCGAAAACAGAAGTAGCACTCGGTTAGTTCGATGAACTCGATGATGTGTGGAAAGCGCTTTCGATATTTGAGCAGTTTCAGAATTGGGAGCACAATCAGTGACTGGTTCAAAATATATCTATACTTGTTGAGGAGATAATACACATCATTCTTCCAAAGGGTTCTTAGACTGAAAGATATAGTAAAAGTTTAAACTTTATGAGTGCGTTTTTTTCATCATTCGATGATGTATTGTTTTGGTAGAAGTGCGTCTTGTTGTCATTCTCGTTAAAAAAAAGAGTAATAACGTCACTGCATTGGCGCACGCCCCTCAGTTGCACTCTGGGACTACGTTAAACGTATTTAATATTAAGTAAACGTACATTGCCTTAACTGTAAATTAGCACTGAGGATAATGTTTCACGTGCCTACGTTATGCTCAGTGTCAAAGCGCAGACTGCTGTCGTTTCAGGTTTAAACACAAGCCTCGTGGTTGGCCGAGTGCCCTCTGTACAGATTGCAGTGATTGTCTCTCGCAAGTGCTTTACGGGAAGGAAGACGCACCGAATTTTTTAGAGTGCGGGGTACGTAGGCTAGGCTTGCCTAACTGGCAATGCGTCAATAAGATTTTTTTTTAGAGAGTTAGTTTTTAGATGGAACGAATTGCCCACGAAAGTTTCATCAACTGCGCACTGCGGAATAGAGTTAGCACAAACACGCCATTGGCACATTTTCATGTTTGGCCCCGAAATTGCATTTGCGGACTTGAAAGTTTATAGTCTTAGGCTATAGCCCCAAATGAGCCATTCACACCCGACTTGTAGCTTTGACGACAGCTCTTGGGGACTAATAAAAATCAGCAAAGAAAACAACAAGCAAACAAAAAAGATACCGGCGATTGCCTGTTTGTGCTAATAGTGTCACGTTGTGCACGTTTTCGCGCATTATGACTACCCTAGGAAACAGGGAGAAAGTAATCGGGGCGTAAAGCTCCAGCTGAAGAAAGTCGAACAAGTCACGGCCATCCTTGCGTCTTTGAAACTCAAGTTCCCTTTGCCGTTAGCTAATTCTATATGTAAATGGGTGCGATCCACTCACCCAATGACGTAGGCACTGAACATTGCAGAAGACAGAAAGGTGTTTGTTCTGATATTTTCATGGTATCCCTTTTACTGTATGGTAAAGAAAGAGAATAAGGCTTGTTTATGCAGAGTAATTTTTGTTTTTCACAATGTGCAGTGATGCATTGTAAAAATATCCGATAATCGTACATTAAGAAATAGTCGCGTTGATATAAAGGGAAATATATTATTTTTGATTTGGCATTTTCAGATATATTTGTCAATAATGGAGTTTTTATTCTAACAGTTAGTTTCATTAAGGTCATTGTAATTTTAGAGGTTGTCTTGGTTTTAATGGTTACTGGAATACACAGACCTGCATGTGTGTTCTTGAAGGTCAAATTGTCTTGATTTTCTGGTAATACTGACGGACTACCGTCAAAGTGTTCACCGACGCTACAGTATATCTGTTCTTCTGCACCAAATTAGGTGTCTTATTTTTTTAATATTTGACGCGTTTCTCTGCGAGTGAATTGTGGGAATAGAGTGTGACGGGTTGGGTTACAAAAACAAAATCAATATAATGCCTATTGCAAGTGCTATCACTATTCAGGGTCAGGCTTACAAACGGAAGAGCGCGATGTCACTGTGATCCGTCGAGATCAAAATCGAACTGCATGCAGTTGCACGGTAAGATTATCAATCGAATGTGTAGGCACAAAGTATTTCAAATGATATCCGCGCCTCTATCTAATCTGCAACTGTTTAGATTGAACGGCGAACTTACACCGCTCTCTTGAGAGCGTGACAATAAGACAGCACGCACATCAAGGCCATGCCTGATCCAACCAAGACTTGAGAAAAGTAGATGAGGTAGAGGTTCCTGGGATTAAGTTATAAAAAAAACTGGTTAGTCTCGCCACGATTCCTGGAAGACATCTCCGACTGGTGCGTTTGCCACGTTCATCTTATGTTTCTTCGGTTGTTAAATTCGTTACGTCACAGCACCGCCAGGATCATTTCGGATCGCCGCGGAATAGTTGGGTACTCAACAAAGGTATGTAGTTGCTGTAGCTTGTTCTGCAACCTGGAAGTTGATGGAAACTCCAAGAACCTCGAAGACAGAGACACCAAAAATAAAAGCGCCAGAGAACGGGAAAAGAAAGGAGACAGACAGAGCGGTTGTCTCCTTTTTTGTCTTGTTTTCTGGCGCTTTTATTTTTGATGCGAGTTACCAATTGGCCCAACTTTACATTTTATTTCAAAACAGAAACGCTAGCGCGTGCTTCCCTGTTTGAATTTTGGAGGTTTCTACGGACCAGTCGCCACAATCGATTAAACCCGACACACCGTCCGGCGACTCATATGTGACACATTATGTTGCCACTTTAGGAACACTGCAGCTAGTGGGCCGTATTGAAAACAAAACACACCTGTCGGAGATGCGCATTAGACACCACAGTGTGGCGACGCGTACATTTTACTCTCCGAACACGAAAGAACTGGACGGTCAGCTGTGGTTGAAATAAATTTAAATCACTCGAACGAACTAACGGAAAGTGCATCGCTTTTATACAAGGTTAGCCCGATCCGAAAACTTCATCTTAGTCTATCTGACTATTTCATACTTGGAATGAAAAGCGTGCTGGTAGGGGTAATACGCTTCCCGTGCTGGTAGAGGTAATAACCTTCCAGTTTGGGAAGCGTATCACGACGGAGTTTTGTCTCCAGCTAAACCCTGTTCTGTACCAAAGAATCAAAGACATGGGAGGAAAAAAAACAAAAACAACTGCTGCTCTTAAATGAGATGGCATTTCTTTCGGTGTATCCAATATTTGGCATTTCTTTATACAATGAGGTGGGTGATAGGTATTATGCTCCAATGGTTATGCAGTTCCCGAGATGGAAATGCACCCCCTCGTCTTGACGCTGAGTGATCTGTTGTGGATATGTTTATGCAGGATGTCACTTTGTTTCAAGGGGAATATTTATGTTGCCGCTGATTATTATGTGTAATGCCGATCGACCTTCTCGCTCGTGAATTGAGTTACGAATTACCAACTATTGGAATTTCGAGGGCATTACGGGTAAGCATGCATACTTGAATGTTTAGGAGTGAAAAGAGGAAAGCGCGTATTTTCCGGCTGGGGCCTGGGCGGTTTGTGAATAGAGGAGACCATTTCTGGAAATTGTCAGCGTATTGTGCTAGGCAGCTAGAGTAACAGTCTAAGGTGTTTTGGACAATTGAAAGCGAAACGAAAATATTTCTCTAAAATTGAAAGCAGCTAGTTGAGGTGTTCTGTACCGCTGGGCTGAACATGTTGCCATACGGCCAATTAAAAAATAAATAAATAAAAGAGTTTTGATTGGGAGTACTCACGGTTCAAATGGTAAAAAGGGCGCCGGGCCTAGCAGAATGTATGCTAAAACATTGCAAATGTGGGCGACTGGAATGAAAGTGGCTTCAACCTATCGGTATGTAGAAAACAGAAACAAACAAAAACACCATATAACATCCGTTACCCGAGCAGGTAAATGCGTTTGCTTAGGTGTCGGTGGTGTTATGTATACCTACCTACCTTAAAATAGCAGATGATCCCAGCCAGAGCAGATCCCACCGAGAAACTCGCCAATTGCGTCGTGAACACGCTGCCGACGGCCGAGCTGCTTTCCTGAAACTATGCTGGCGTTCAAGTTTAGGTGCCTTTGGTAAAAAACTCCTAGAGGTAACATGAACTCACATTTTGCAGGTAAGGTTCCAGCGTGGTTTCGTTGAACCCGAAAATGCTTCCGTTGAGTATCATGTTGATCAGACAAACAGCGAAAACGATGTCACCAAGAAGGTGATGATAGACGGCACTTTCTTCCGAGCACGAGAGTTCGGCGTCTGAGAAAACAGTTCGAACCAGTGGTATTTGCTAGTTGATACACAGTGGAGTGCTTCCTAACAAACGGTAGCGAACATCAAATGTTGTTAAAATAAAGTACAGCAGCCAAAATGATTGAACTAAACCTTAAGAAATGCAGGCTTATCTATTTCGCCGCAGGACATGTTGTTGGCCAGTCACTACGAATGCATGCCTTGCACGTGATATCGTCGTGCTTTGCTGGTGGTCATCGTTATTTGTTCTTCGTGAACGAAGCAAATTCGGCGATGAAAAAAATGTATGCTGCGTGAGGTGCGCCAGTAGCATCAAGACCACTACAATTCGGTCATTTTTTCATTCACGTTTGACCTTGCCGGATCCCTTAGGTCATTGTAACAGGGAGAGGGGGCATAAAATATTGAAAAATGAGCATGGTGAATTGACATAGGAAATAATAAGGATGGCAACAAGTTCCACTCTCTTGTGGTAAAAATAGAAATGGTGAGTGACAGTGTGATACAGATTTATATTTGAACGGCTTAACTACTCTCTGAGACAAATAGTGCGGCATCAATCATCAAGTAATTTTTCATCTGGATTTCCGCTTCGTCGTGGAAAAAAAACAGGAAAGTTTAGCTGGCGTTTTTTTTTTCGTCGGATGCCCAATATTGATTAATTTAGTTCGGTCCTTACTTTTGAAACACTTCCGAACCGGATGACAGTTATTTAAAACGAATCTCCCACTTCGATATTGCTTCTATCTTTACAATTAGTTTGTAAGAGGGTTCCTACGAGACAAAAATATTCTAGAATTGTTCGAATAAACATAAGATATAAAGTATAACTTTCAGCTCTTTGCCACAATATCTCAAATTTCTTTTTTCCGAACGCCCAACGGTTTCTGTCTGCGATGGCAGCTGATGTGATGTCAATGCGAGTCATGTATAAAGAGGTTCCAGAAACAATTTGCCTTCGGAAAGGCACACCAGGGCAGGGACAACGCTCATGACGCCTGCCTTGTCCATTGTCCCCGTGCATTTTTAGCACCACCTGTAATTATCAACGTCTACTTCAGCCTCGAGTATTTCCACGTAATCTGTCCACACTCGGATGGCGACTCCTGAGCGACTGGGCCCGAGCACGGCGCCGAGCGTCCTTCGACACATTGGCTGAACACGAGGCGCAGCAGGACGCTTACGCAGCACCTGTGTCTATCTCGTGTCTGTGCGCACAAACTCATTGTGATGACTTCAAGATACTAGTGCAACGAGTGTCGTTTATGAAAAAAAATTACACCATCTTCCCGAGGGGAATCATGGGGTGATGCGGAGCATCGCGGATCGTTATTAACGGTGTTATTAACGGTGTTAGTAACGTTGTTAGTAACGTTGTTAACTTGCGTGTTATTACGTTGTTAACTTGCGAATGGACGCCGCTTCTCGTTGCCGTAGTTCAGGGTCTGCCGCTCGCTTCAAGCGTTTGCGCTCAGCGTCGCGTGCCCTTCGCTGCGCAGCTTTGTCTTCAGTGGACGTAGCGTTGCTTTTAGTTTGTGGGGTGGTGCTGACGCTTGCTTGCGCCAACCCACTAACTGACGGGACTGTTGCTTCCAACACACTTCATCGGAAGAACGGAGTGAAGTGGAGTCAACAGCGCTGAACTGAACGCGCGCAGCGCGCTACCGCTGCTTATATTCACACTTGAAGGAGAGGAGACTAGAGGAGGAGAGTTGCGCATGCGCGCGCGGTGTGAGTAGAAGCGAACGCACGCGAAGTGCACGCAGCTGATAGAGAGAGAGAGAGCGGAGAGAGTAACGCGCAGCTGTTGGAGAGAGGGAAGGAGGAGAGTTGCGCATGCGCAGTGTGAGTGCGGACTACGACGCCGACGCCGCGGGACATAGACCTGAGCAAGAGATGCTCCGCATCTAAAAAAAATAAAGCAAATAACAGCTCACCTTTTCGCAGCCTTTTAAATACGCCAGATTTGGCGATAGGAGGCAAAAGTACAATGAAGAGCGATGGCACAACGAAGAATGGTAGCGGGTAGGCCCACAGCTGTGCAGAAGGAGGAGCGTGTTATTTAAAAAAAGTAATACGAGCCGCTAGCGCACACCAGTTTTAGGCAAATTAGCAACAAATTCCAGACATATCAGAAGATAAAAGAGATCATATCAGTCATAGATATCAGTCATTAAATTGAGCAGACAGGTGCTTACATCAATCAAAAGCCCACCGATGATGGCTCCTACCGCCCCTCCAGTACCCCAAAGGAACTGCATTGCGGCCTGCGTGCGTGGAAGGGAAACGCAGGTTATCGCTAGTAGATATTCACGACGCTTGTATCGCAAGGCCACGTTTACAAACAAAGCAGGGCACACCCATAAAAATCTTGAGTGTCAACTTTCTCCCAACGCACTTGGGAAAACCAATTCAAGCCAGTAACATTGCGCAAACTGTTTTTGGTGTCTCAGCCTATTTTTAGTCTCGTCATTTACCGAGCTCCTTCCCTGCATTGCAGCGATTGGACCTCACATGTGCTTCCTGGAAGAGTGAGTAGACGTTCCAGACTTTTTAGAGTGTGTGACAATTGCATCTTCAAGTCACTATTTTGAATTAAGGCAGTGCTGTAGCGCAGCTATAGTCAATAGCGAGCGACCATCGGTTTTGTGTAAAAACATTACGCTGCACAAGTGCCAGCAACGGAGCTACGAAAACGTACTGAGTTCATGAAGTCTTTCAAATGTCACAAGACAAAATGACGTTAAGCTCGTTCTTTTATTAGCTCGTATATTTGACACTTGCGATGGGAAAAAGTTGTATACGTACGATGGCCACCCCAGGATTGTCGGAGAAAGTCAGGGACACCACTGAATAGCTGATGACTGCGTATACGCTCTCCGTAAATCCTCCCAGCGCACCGACGAAAAGTGCAAATCCAAGAAGGTTGTTTCCGCCGGTTGTGTAGTAGAGCAATCTGGTATGTCAGGCGGGAGAATACGTTTACGTTGACGATAATTTTGACCTATTGTCGCTGACAGCTTAAGGAACGCATGGCGTGGCTTATTAGAAAGTTTTAGGGAAGCGTTTTTGCACGTCCGATACGGTACGATAGGACATACGGTACGAACTGCGCATGCGCGAGTCTTCTGTGGTAGCGTATGCGCAGTTAGTACGGGACGGCCCATCCTATACCGTATCGGATGTGGAAAAACGGTTCTCTAAAGCTCTCTTCTGTGTTGCCGCTTCTTGCTTCTTAATTCTGCTTTCGATGCTCTTGTCGGCTGATGCCACAGCTTAATTTTGTGCGGAGCGATAATTAGCTGCTCAGGACTGGTCGCGTCCCATACCTTTCTCATGCTGTCAGCGACCATAGTACTTTTTCTGGCGCAAGGACGCCATGAAAAATCTTGCATTAAAAGCAAAGAGACACATTTCGTAGTATGCAAGATGAGGAATCGGCACTTTGCTAGCACGTCCTGGGCGCAATATTTGAAGTTTAGTTAATAATATTGTCACGAAGGACAAGTGATGAGGCTGCGAATAACTGAATAAACTAAACGTTTAATGGGGGCGAACTTGTGCCCAAAAATAAAAAGGAAACAGAAGATAACAACAGAGCGTCGCGGGCGTCGAAAGCGGCGAAGCAGCAGGATCGAACGCTGGGGCGAAACTGACTGCCGCTCGCCACGCGGAGCCCCTTTTGTACACGCGTGGGCTTCTCGAACAATCGGCGTAGAAGGTTCGCGCATAGAACATTCTGACCTCGAATTAACAAGGCGGCTCTCGAATTTACTAGAACATCACATCACAGCGTCAACAAAAATGTGTAGGCGCGGCCAGGAATCGAACCCTGGCCTTCTGCGTGGAAGACAAGCGCGATAACCGTTAGTGCCACGGGCGCGCTGCCTACTTGGTCAGCTGCGCCCGCGGCATTATTCCCCCTTTAAAAAGTGCATCGTCCCGATGCAGCACAACACGAAAAAAACAAAAAAACAAATCCACAACTAAAGGACAGCAGACTCGCGAGCCACAATTCACAGTTCACAGTTCACAGTTCACTCGTCGACGACGGTGGATAGTGCTATCGTTCGTAATACGGCTTCAGCCGGACGACGTGCACCACCTCGGGTCGCGGCTGACGTCTGGCTGATGGTCGTGTTCCATCGGGAAGAACTTCGTAGTTCAGATCGCCGAGGCGTCGGATGACCTTGTAGGGTCCGAAGTAGCGCTTCAGCAGTTTCTCGCTGAGACCGCGACGACGTATCGGCGTCCACACCCACACTCTGTCTCCGGGCTGGAAGTGGACGTCGCGGCGACGAAGGTTGTACCGGCGAGCGTCGACACGCTGTTGATCGTGGATTCGAAGGCGGGCTAGTTGGCGTGCTTCTTCTGCTCTCTGACTGACCGCCTGGGCATCGTCGCATCCGTCATCGCACAGGCTCATGGGGCAGCATCGCGTCCAGCATGGTCGTCACTTTCCTGCCATGCACCAGCTCGAATGGTGTAAACCCGGTGGTTTCTTGAGCTGCAGTGTTGTAGGCGAACGTGATGTAAGGTAATACCTCGTCCCACGTCTTGTGCTCTACGTCGACGTACATGGAGATCATGTCGGCGATCGTCTTGTTCAGCCGCTCCGTTAGCCCGTTGGTCTGCGGATGGTACGCGGTGGTCCGACGGTGGCTGGTGTGGCTGAGCCGAAGGATCTCTTGCGTGAGCTGGGCCAAGAACGATGATCCTCGGTCGGTTATCAAGACTTCGGGGGCGCCATGCCGAAGGAGAATAGACTCGACGAAAAACTTGGCGGCTTCTACCGCTGTTCCCGATGGAAGGGCTTTCGTCTCGGCGTACCGTGTGAGATAATCTGTGGCGACGATTATCCAGCGGTTTCCTCGACGTCGATGGCGGAAAGGGCCCAAGTAAATCCATTCCGATCTGCTGGAACGGCGTAGTTGGGGTAGGAATCGGCTGCAGAAGTCCTGCTGGCTTCGTCGGCGGTTTCTTACGTCGTTGGCACTCGTGGCATGACCGTGTGTACAGGTGAACGGTCTTCGGGAGTTTCGGCCAGTAGTACTTGTCACGAATCCGGGCGAGCGTCCTGCTGTAGCCGAGGTGTCCAGCCGTTGGGTCGTCGTGACAGGCTTGAAAGATTTCTTCTCGGAGGCTGGCCGGGACAACCAGCAGCCATGGCGAGTTGCTTGTTCCGAAGTTCTTCTTGAAGAGCACGCCTCGCCGCAGGACGAAGCTCGGCAGGTCTCGGACAAGACCCGTGGGACTGAACTTCCTCGACCTTCGAGGTGGTCGATCACGGCGCGAAGTTCAGGATCGTCGCGTTGACAGTCGCCCCATGTCGGTAGCTGTTCACTGCGCCGAGAAAACGGTCGTCGTCATCGTCGTCGCTGCTGCCGGAAGGAGGTCTCGACGGGGGCCCTGGACAAGCAGTCGGCGTCACTGTGCTTGCGGCCGGACTTATGCACCACGGTCACGTCGAATTCTTGCAGTCGGAGACTCCAGCGAGCGAGGCGTCCTGACGGGTCCTTCAGGTTGGCGAGCCAGCAGAGCAGCGTGGTGGTCCGTGACAACGCGGAACGGGATCCCGTACAAGTACGGTCGAAACTTGGTGATCGCCCAGACGACCGCAAGACATTCTTTGTCGGTCGTTGAGTAATTTTTCTCTGCCTTGGACAGTGCCCGGCTTGCGTAAGCGATCACCTCTCTGCGCCTTCTTGTCACTTGAACGAGTACCGCGCCGAGTCCAGCGTTGCTGGCGTCCGTGTGAATTTCCGTTTCCGCAGTCTGGATCGAAATGTCCAAGGACAGGGGCGACTGGAGTCTTCGCTTCAGTTCGTCGAACGCTTGTTCTTGCTCCTTCGGCCCATTGGAACTTCACGTCGTCCTTCGTGAGATGTGTGAGCGGTGCAGAAATCTTGCGAAATCGCGAACGAAGCGTCTGATAGTAGGCGCAAAGTCCAAGGAATCTTCGCACGGCCTTCTTGTCTGATGGCGTTCGGAAATGCGGCGACAGCGCGAGTCTTCTGCAGGGTCAGGGCTGACACCTCAGTCGCTCACCACGTGGCCCAGGAATTTCAGCTCGCCATAGGCGAACCGACACTTTGACGGCTTGAGTGTGAGTCCAGCAGTCTGTGATAGCCTGGAGCACGGCTCGCAGTCGTCTCAGGTGCTCGTCGAAGTCGCTTGCGAACACCACGACGTCGTCGAGGTAGACGAGACAGCTCTGCCACTTCAAGCCTGAAAGGACGGTGTCCATGACACGCTGGAAGGTTGCCGGCGCTGTGCACAGTCCGAACGGCATCACTTTGAATTCGTACAGTCCATCCGGCGTGACGAAAGCTGTCTTCTCTCGGTCCCGTTCGTCGACCTCGATCTGCCAGTACCCGCTCTTCAGGTCCATCGACGAAAAGTATCGGGCGTGGCGCAGCCGGTCCAGAGTGTCGTCGATGCGGGGCAGTGGATAGACGTCCTTTCTTGTTACCGCGTTCAGCCGGCGATAGTCCACGCAGAACCTAAGCGTTCCGTCCTTCTTCTTCACCAGGACGACTGGAGAAGCCCACGGACTGTTTGAGGGCTGGATGATGTCGTCGTCCAGCATTTCTTGAACTTGCTTCTGGATGACCTCTCTTTCTTTCACGGAGACTCGGTACGGCGATCGATGCACAGGAAGCGCGTCGTCATCGGTAACAATGCGATGTTTCGCAACCGTCGTTTGGCGCACCTTTGATGACGTGGCGAAGCACGTCACTGTACTCGGCGAGGAGGTCAGTCAGCTGTCGTCGTTTGGGGCCCGGAAGGCTTAGGGTCGATGTCGAGCTGCGCAGGCGACGTACTGTCTTGCTGTGGTCGACGAAGGAGTCTTCAGATAATCGCGGCGATTGCGGCTGAGTTCTGGAGTTCCTCGACGTGACCCACGGCTGTACCTTTCGTGAGGTGCTGAGCCTCTTGTCGGAAGTTCGTTACGAGGACCAGTAGTGCGTCCATCTTGGAGCTCCGCTACGCCTCTTGCGACGCCGATCCCTCTTCCTAGGAGCAGTTGAACGCTGCCTTCCAGCAGAGCTTCTCCGCAGATAGCTGTTTCGGTTCACGACGGGCACGAGCACACTCGAGCGCGGTGGCAAGTTCACGTGGCTCGGATGAGCACTCGTGACTGCGCGGCTGACGTTGTTTGCTGATCCTCTGGACGTTATAACAGGTTTCCGCAGCGTCAACTCGGTTGGCTTCCAGGTCGATGACGGCGCCGTACTCGCAGAGAAAGTCCATTCCGAGTATAACGTCTCTCGCACAGTCCTGTAGAACGACGAACTTCACCGGGCATGTCTCGCCGTGAATCTCGACGCGAGCGGTGCATCTCCCGACTGGTGTGATGAGGTGCCCACCGGCGGTTCGTATCTGTGGGTCCATCCCACGGCGTCGTCGACTTTTCGAAGGCGGCGGGAGAGCCTCCCACTCAGGACGGAGTAGTCTGCTCCGGTGTCCACGAGTGCCGATGCGTCGTGGCCGTCGATAACGACGTTTAGGTTGTTGGACACCGTTGCAGGAGCGTCGTTGTCGATGCGTAGCGTCGGTAGAGTGGGAGCGCTCCGTCGTTCTTGGAGGCTCTTTGCGTCGGTCGTCTTCGGCAACGCCACCTCCAGGGGTTGCCGCGCCTAGTTTCCCCGGCGACGGGCGAGGGCGAGACAGGCTTTCACGGCGGGGTCGTGTGCGTCGGTGAAGCTGGACGTCGTGGCGACGGCGACCGGGACTCCACGGCGGAGAGGCGGGCGCTGGGGATGGCGCACGTCGCAGGTACTCTTCGATGTCGCGAGGGCGTTCGTCCGTACCTTGGGCGCGGGTCGTTCGGGTGGAACCCGCGCAGCCCGAGTCTGTCGGTAGGGGCATCGGCGGTAAGTGTGGTCAGCTTCCCCGCAGTGGATAGCACAGTGGGCGTCGGTCGGCGCGTCCTCCACACGTCGGTCTTCCGCGGCGCGGTGGCTCTGGGTGGACGTGCTGGACCTGGTCGTCCTGGCGTCGGGATACTGCGGCGCTGGAGGCTCACGTCGGGGCGGCGCGACATGGCGCGACGAGGTGGCGGTGGTCGTCGGGCCACTGCGGCGTAGCTCAGCGTCGGTTCTTCGGGGCGGCATGCTGATCGGGAACCTCAGGTTGGAAGGCTTGCTGAACTTCTTCTCGGACGACCTCGGCGATGGAGAGCGAGGTCGGGCGGTCGGCAGCCGGCAGCAGCTTCGTGAGCTCCTCCCGGACGACGTCGCGGATGATCTCGCGAAGGTCCGTGCGACACCGTTGCTCGGGCAGGTGGCGAGATAGCCGATGGAGCCGCAGGCGACGCCGGCGAGTCGCTGGTAGTGGCTGGCTCTGGCCGACAGCGCGCGCTCGATGTTGGTGGCCTCCGCGACGAAGCCGTCGACCGTCGTCGGGGGCTGCGGACAAGGCCACCGAAGATTTCGCTCTTGACGCCCCTCATCAGGAAGCGCAGCTTCTTCTCCTCGGTGGCTTGCGGGTCGGCGCGGGCACATAGTCGCAGGACATCTTCAACGAAGCTGGTCACGCTTTCGTCAGGGCCTTGGATCCTCGTCTGCAGCAGGTCCTCCGCCTTCTGTCGCCGGTGTTGGTTCGAGAAGGTTCGCTTCAGCTCGGTCGTGCAGATATCCCACGAAGTGAGCGAAGCCTCGTGGTTTTCGAACCAGTTCCTCGCGGTGCCTTCGAGCGAGAAGTAAGGTTCTGAAGGCGTTGCTCGGCGTTCCATCCGTTGTGGCGGGCCACGCGCTCATAGTGCTGCAGCCAGTCCTCGACGTCTTCGTAGGCTTCGCCGTGGAAGGGCGTCGGCGTTCGGGGGCGACGGGCAGGTAGACGACGGCAGAAGCGGCGGTGGTCTGCGACTGGTCGTCCATCGTCGGTCTTCGTTGGCTGCTTGGTCCTGGCGGCAGAAGTCCGAATTCCGGGGTAGGCCTTGGTTGCGGCGACTTGACCGGGCTTCGGTCTGGTCTTCGTCGGGTCCTCCGGAGCTTGGTGTCGGACTTGCACTGCGGGACCTCGGAGGGGTACGCTGCACGGGCATGCGGTACCCCGCACCTCCACCAAAATGTCACGAATGACAAGTGATGAGGCAGAGAATAACTGAAGAAACTAAACGTTTAATGAGGGCGAACTTGTGCCCAAAAATAAAAAGGAAACAGAAAGATAACAACAGAGCGTCGCGGGCGTCGAAATCGGCGAAAGCAGCAGAGATCGAACGCTGGGGCGAAACTGACTGCCGCTCGCCACGCGGAGCCCCTTATGTACACGCGTGGGCTTCTCGAATAATCGGCGTAGAAGGTTCGACGCATAGAACATTCGGACCTCGAATAAACAACAGCGATTCTCGAATTTACCAGAACAATAACATTGACAGCATAAACAAAATATGCGTGGCGCGCCCAGGAATCGAACCCTGGGCCTTCCGCGCGAAAGACAAGCGCGATAACCACTAGGCCACGGGCACGCTTTTTTTTTTTCTTTATTGCATAAAGCAGAGAACACATGTCAAATAGTAGTAAAAATGCTCTGCAAAGCTTTTGCAGGGCATGTTAAAAGGCTTTCATTTCCAATAGCTCTTTGCAAAGGCCTAGCCATTCGGGCTTGGGCTCACGGGTGGAAAAAACACTTTCTATTTGTTTAACAAGATCAAAGAAATAAAACCGAACTTCTTTGGTATTGGGGTCGGCGTGACGCACTGCCATGCGCGACCGCCATATACTGCACAGTCCTAAAAGAAAGAACATATCAAAAGGTACACAATCGTCGTTGGTTACTCTCAAAAAACGTATGCCCGACGGGCTGATACAGAACTCTTTCTTTAACGTACGCTGGAGGACGTCCCAAAAAAAAACTGCGTCCCAACAGAAAATAAAAACGTGCTCTACGGTCTCGGGTTGTTTACACAACATACAATCCACCGGCCATGGTACACCCACGCCCTTCTCTCTCAGCCAAGCTTTAACTGGGAGAGTATTGCTATGCAATTTGAAAAAGAAAGTTTTGACAGCGGGTGGTACACACATGCGCTTAACACGTTTGAGTACATCGCGACCATCGCTGCAAATGACACTTCTGTACAGCGGGGCAGGAAACATACTTAACACCAAGTCACGTTTTAGCGTCTTCTTGGTTACCACAGACAGATACTCCAAAGAAAAGCGGGAAGACAAAAAGTGGAAAGCGTCAACAACCTCTTTGGGAAAGCCATACAGTCTTGATGACTCACCGCCGTAGGATGATACAACAAAGGTCAGCAAGTGAGGCGACAGTTTTGTTTGAATGAACGTGCGTATGAAAGGGTGGTCTTGATCGCGGAGAAAAAAGAAACGTGACACTAACTGTCGTACAAACAGATGCGATAATCCCAATCCGCCATTACTGACACGATGAAACAGATTGTCGCGTCTCATGGGCTCCCAAGACGAGTTCCAGATGTATGTCGCAAAAACGCGGTGAAACTTTTGTACGTTCATGCGGGCACAATGAATTACTTGCAAGACATACCATAACTTGGCAATAAGAAAAACATTGCAAACAGTCGCGCGCGCAAAAATGGACAGGTCCCGCCTCTTCCAGTGAGAGGCGCGCCTGCCGAGGTCGGTGGCGACATCCGACCAATAAGATTTGTTTTCACGATAGCAGTTTAAAGGCACGCCGAGGTATGTGCACGGTGCCCGGTCCCAGCTGACGCCTTCAAAAACTGAAGGCGTTGTGGCCCACGCCCCATGCCAAAATCCACGGCATTTTTCCCAGTTTACTGCTGCCCCTGTGGCCTCACAAAAACTTTTTACCAACGCCACAGCAGCACTAACGCTTCTTTTTCCGCTGCAAAATACTGCTATATCATCGGCATAGCTCATTATCTTAATCTCAACGTCCCCCAACCGGTAACCACGACAATCCTCGTTGCCTAAAAGACTCAAGCAGAACAGTTCCAAATACAGATTAAAAAACAAAGGTGACAGAGGGCACCCTTGCCTGACTGATGACCGGACATTAATTTCTTCGGTCAACTCTTTGTTTACGATAAGTTTTGTCGTACAACCCCTATATGCCATTTTGGCCCCCTCCAAAATGACTGTGCCAACATTGGCGCGCTCCAACACATCAAAAAGAACGTCGTGTTTAACGCGGTCAAACGCCTTGTCAAGGTCTATTTGGAGCATAGCGACTTGATCTATGCCGTTGTCGCATGCCTCCAAAACACTACGCGCGACGTGAACATTTGTTGCTATAGACCGCCCTTGAATCCCACAAGTCTGGTGCTCGCCTATGATCTGGCAGGCGATGCTCTGAAACCGGCGCGCCAAAATTTTCGCGAAAACTTTATAATCGACGTTGCACAGCGTTATCGGTCGATAACCTGTGACTTTTCTAAGCTTGTCAACATCGTCGCTTTTGGGGATCAAAACAGTATACGTTCGGGCAAACGACGGTGGCAACCCCTTACGCTCGTACGCTTCGGAGATTACAGATAGCAAAACACTAGCCACCACGTTCTTAAACTTTTTGTAAAACTCTCCACCCAGCCCGTCTGGCCCCGGCGTTTTTGCACTCGGCAAGTCGTCGATCGCCCTCTCCACCTCCTGCAGCGTAATAGGCTGTTCGAGCCTTTCCTGCTCCTCTGCGTCTAATTGAGGTAGGGCCTTAAGAAGACCCGCAAACATAGGATCTCTCCTCCCGTTGGCTTGGCTCTCAAAAAGATTCCTATAATGGTCCACAAAAGCCTTCCGAATATGGTTTGGGTTCGTGCTACCTACACCCTGGTATTCAATCTCGCCGATTTCATTGCGGAGTGCGTAGCGTTTTTCCTCCGCTAAAGCTCGTTTTGTAGGTTTCTCTCCCATTGCGTATTTTTCTGACCGTGCACGAACTATGGCACCCCGGTACCGCTCGCGATGCAACTCGTCTATTTGTGCTCTAACGCTTTCTATGTCTTTAAGTCCTACGCCCGGCCTTTCACACTCCGCCCTCAAAAGCGTTAGCAAATTCCCGCTCATCTCACGCTCACTGCTGCGCGCCGCAAACGCCAAAACGGCAGATCTCTCGATAGCGATCATCTTAATTTCCTGCTTGGCGAGTTCCCACGCCTCAAAAATGTCGCTCCCCCTTCCTTCAAATACGTTTCTGAAAGCTTTACCTGCTGCTTCAAGAAAAGCCTCATCATTCAGGAGCTTTATATTAAACTTCCACAGCCTCCAGTTGAACTTGGCCTTCGGTTGTGCTCTTTCACCGATTGTTGTTGAAATTAGACAATGATCAGAAAAAAACACGGGGGTGACGCGGTACTTTGTTAACAACGTGGCCATAGAGGCTGAAACATACACTCTGTCCAACCGAGCATGAGATGAAGCTTGAAAGTGGGTGAAGCGCATCTCGCACGTGTCGTTTTTAACGATACCGGCGTCTATCAGATCATAATCTTCGAGCAATTCCGCCAGAACTGCCGCACTTCTATCAGCACGCTGTCGCGACGGCGTTCTGTCTGCTGCTCTGACAACGCAGTTAAAATCACCTAACAGAACAACCGTCCTATCGCAGTCTACAAAACGGCGTAAGCCAGAAAAAAGGAAACCCGGTCTTTCACCGTACTGGGGGCATAAATGCAAATAAGCCGCCAGTGAACTGCTGAAGAAGAAAAATCACACACAATAAAACGTCCTTCCGTGTCGGTGGTGACGTCCAACTCCGACAAAGGAAAAGACTTTTTCAAAAACAAAAAACAACCCCCGAAACACCGACAGCGTGCGTAACACAAACCTCATACGAAAGTAGAAAAGGCTTCAGTGCACTGGCTACCTGCTCCTCCTCAGCCATCTTGGTTTCTTGCAACGCTAAGAAATCGGGCCTCTCTTCCATTAGTAAACGTTGTACTTGGTACTGTTTCTTATGCGCGTTAAAGCCTCGAACGTTTAGCGTCGCTACCTTGATGGCTGTATCGAGCGTACACATAAAGGGTTGCGACATCGCACTTGCCTTGACGATCGTGTGGAAGTTCTTGAACCGGGCGTAGCCGCCTTATAAGCTGTCGTCGCGCGGCCGTTCGTCCGGGCGGCTGTATGGCACAGCCTTGAAACGGCCCCGCTTGTTCTTCTCCATCCCCAGCCAAGGGTTGGCGTTGAGGGCCATGCTGGGTGACGGGGGCGTGTCCTCGAGGTCGCGCTTGGGGGAGTCGGTCGCTTCGTCCATGACGACAACGCCTTCCGGGGGCCCTTCTCAGACATCGGGGGATAGGCAGCGGGCGAGACAGCACCGACCGCGGTCGGCGTCACCACAAGGGAAAGGAAATCGGAACCTTGTTTTGGAACACCCGGGGCCGACTCGTCCTCGTTGTCTGCCACGGAGACTTGCGCTGAACCACCGTCTCCGGCGGGGTTTCCCTGTGGTTGCGTGGTCGGTTTGGCGTCTTGCTCCAGACCCTCAAGAACCAGCTCGGCCTCGGTGACCTCCATGGTTAGCGGTGGAAGGTCGTCTTTCGCTTCTCCACCAGTGACGCGGGCGTATGTCCTCACGCAATCTTCCCTGTCGTGACCAAAACGGAAGCACACCGAGCACTTCGGCACTCGACAGTCGCGCCGGATGTGCCCGGCGCGCTTGCAACGCAAGCAGACCGGTGCTCGCCCCGGGATGACGATGAGGACGTTCCCTCCCTGGAGCCTCAGTTGGTGAGGCATGCCGTCGGGCGTGACGCCGCTCTTGAGGGTCATGCGCACGATGCGCGTCGTCGACTCGATGGCCTCAAAACCCTCGACACGCCACTTCTCGCGGGAGACTTCTAGGACTTTGCCATACGGCTCAAACAGTTTGCTCACCGCGTCGTCGTGGACGTGGAAGGGTACCCAGTGTACGCGCAGGCGAACCTCGGTGGAACAGGGGTCAATGACGACGCACCGTAGGTTCTTGATGTTGAGCTCCTTCGCGTTCACCAGTCGCTCCTTGGCTTCGGGCGTCCGAAGCGTGGCCAGCCATACATGGTTCATCTGATATGCGCCAAGCGAGGCGATATCAGATAAAACAGCGATACGCCTGAGTTCCTGGCGAAAATCTTCGATCCGATATGGACGCCCCTTAAGGTCGCAGTGAAGCATGACTGAGTTTAAAACGCTTGGACCGGTAGGTACGGGTGGTAATACAATCTTGTACTCTTCCGAGGAAGATCCACCAACAGCAGAAGAACCACGGCCGGCAAGGGCCGATGTCGCCGCTCCGTCGGAGCTAGTCATCATGCGACCGTCTCGTGCGAGCGCAGAAGCAGAATCCCAGCTATGAAGGCAGTCCATGCCACGGGCGCGCTGCCTACTTGGTCAGCTGCGCCCGCGGCATGTTGATACCTCAAATTTTCTAGAGCAGTTCATCGAGGAGGTCAACATTGTCCTGACACATAGCACGCCACGCTCAATAATCTCAGGGAACACCTTTCATGTACTACCGATTCAGAAACTGACAGGCGACGCGTACCATACGTTCTCTGACATCCGTGGCTACCATCCTCAAACGAACGGTCTAGTGGAGAGGAGCAGCCCTGCACTTAAGGATATCTTTTTCCGTCCATGGGAACTCCACGCGTACAAATCGGGATAACATTGTCAGGAACGCAATGTTCGCACTGAACACATCACGGCCAAGAAACCGCAGAAGAAGTGCCGTTCAGGACTCTTATAGGTCGTCACGTGAGGACACTATTGTGACGATGTTTGTGGCGAACTAAAACAACGTCGCGAGGACGCTTTCACCTGATGAAATTTGTAGACAGGCGTGGGACACCGTTGGCGAGTCAAGAAATACGTCGGAAGCCGGGAACCATAAGGTGTCCCATTTTCAATTTGAAGACGAAGATCTGGCGAGACGCACATGGCGCTCTGTCGGAAGGTCTACCCACCTTCTTTCCCGATATCGAGGATCGTATCGAATTTTTAAACGGTGGGGGACAGTCGCGTGCTAGCACACGTCGCTGCTTTCCTGCCGTGCACGTGGAGCCACACGCAACCAAAGCACTGCGGAAGCCAGTGAGCTGCACTGAAGGCGGAGCTTCTAGTCTCAGCTTGAGGATGAACGGAATATAGCAGAATATATTTTTAAATATAAAAACATCCTGTTGTCCACATCTCTAGCGTTTTCCGACAAAACAAAATATTTTGAATAGAACGCTAATTAGAGAAAAAAAGACTAGGAGGAAAATATAAGTAGTGTAGAGGGCTGCAGCTTATGGAGTATGCTGACACCGCATCGTCGAATCTCCACATTTTCAGCTTTTGTGTAAGAAACAGGGGTTTCAATTCTTACCTTATTAACTGGAAAATAAAAAGGTCGTATTTCTTCTACACCACCTACGTCAGAATAAATATGGTAACACTCACGAGAAATGGGTAGCACAAAAAAGTGGAACGAGGGCTACAGCCAAAGTGCAGAATGAAAATCAAAATAACTTAAAACGTGATTTAAATCGCACCAGCTTTGCTAGGAAGTTTTGAAATTCAACCTGCTCGCTCAAAATATTCCCAAATACATTTTTTCCTGTTTTCTTTATAAATTGATGCTCCTCTATATGGACATGTATTCTGTATTTAAATGAAAGAATTATCACACAAGAGAGATTTATATCGGACTGAACCCGAGCAAAAAGAAGTGGTTTTCGGAAAAAATCGATACGTAGAGCTATATTTCTACCTCCGACTTTGTTCGTTAGTTACGTCACATCCTTTTGCCATGAAATCAGAACGCAAAACATAGAAACTGCAATGTTAAAAAGTACTGTTTTAAAGGTAGAAAATCAGATCGTGGAAAAATGCCACTACAGCTTTTTCGCTGACAAAAAACTAAGCTATTTTTGTATTATTTATGGTGGGCTTTTCAAGAAAAAAATGTAGTCAAAATTGCGTTAATTGTTTTCCTGCACTCTGTTCCTCATTTAAAAAGGGTGATAAAAAAAACAGCCGTGTCTAAAAATAAAATAGTGATAAATCATCAATATTTTCTACCAAAAGCGATATTAGTCTGATTGAAATCATATAAGTCTGGCTTTAATTAATTAAAAAGTCTTATCTGTTTTAATTTTTATTATTTTCTATTTTTTCCAAGCGACCTGACGTGAGGTGTGAAGACAAACGATGAACTTTATTTTGTTTTACGTTTTACTGGTTGTTATGAAAACTACTAGAGGCATAGAAATTGCTCACTCGAGGCACAAACTTACGCGACAAAATTATGGCGCTGATCAACGCCTTCTTTAAGGAAAATGCGAAAAATCGCTCGGATTACCTCTGTTTTACGGTGACCGTCTACGTGAGAGAAGCCTGTAATCTTGGCGGAACTACTGCTATTAAATGATAACGACCACTTTACATAATAATTTAATTCGAGGTGAGCTTTTCTCCGGGTCGGTCAAGGCTGCTGAGCTTTTCTCCGGACCCGCACAAGAGTGGGTGAGCTTTTTTCCGGCTAGCTGTTTTTTCCGGTGAGCTTATCTCCAGTGAGCTTTTCTCCGGGATTCGTCAACGATAATAGGAGGGACGATAACTGAGCTGTCTGGATGCCTCAGAGCGTCAGTGTACGTTTCGCTTAGTCTCGCCTCAGGGCTTTTTATGTCATCAAAGCTTCAGCTAAGCTTTGGATGCCACAGAGATGAAGTTTCCAAGTGAAGCGATGCTGTTATATGACGCACCTCCCATCCAACAACTCAAAGAGGTGTGGTTTGAAGAAAAGTGACCTGACAAAACGAACTCTAGGGCACTTCCTTCTGTTCGATTAATGTGATCAATTCAGATTCTCACTTTATGAGTCCATTATAGCATTGGTCGGGCTTTGCGTATGCGGCGATGTATGTGGTTTTGGGTCAGAAGGCTCGACATATTGAACGATAACGCAATCTCCTAGACGAGATGGGCGAAACGCCAACTGTTGCATAGGCGTCAAACTCAGAGCATCGTGCTGCGGTATCGTCGCCGACCAGTTAACCGTTTATAGACACCGACACTAAAGGCCCCACGAAACCTTGATCAAATTCCAGTCAATAAACACACACCTGACAAAGCTGTCGAAAATATTCCGGACGACATGCCCTATTTTGTTTAAGCCTTTGTAAACGCCAAGGACGACGCTATTTCTGAATTCATAGAATACAAGCTAAACAGAGACCATATATGCACATATATTTGTCTCTACATGGGAGATATTAATTCACTGTTTTTGCGATGTATGGGCCATGGCATCAAAAATGCCTTGTGTTGTTCTGAAAAAACACGGTAGGTGAAACTTCGCATAATTCATGTTTTTTTTTGTTGTTCTTTTATTTCGGGAATATGTCTTTTATTTTGTTTTGTCATTGAGGGGCTTCCGGGAGGCATTTCTAAAATTCTTTTTGCGTGCGTCGAGCACCTTCATAAATTGTATAGAGGGATACAAAATTTGCGCTTGCGAACTTTTTTTAAAAATTATTTTAACTAAAACCTGGACTGAGACTTGAACGCGCAGTCGTTCCTTTTACGTCTTATGCTGTTATATTTCTCGCTTTGTTTTCTCCGTATATTACAGGTCAACGAGGTAGCTCTTGAAACAAACAGAACAATTGCATTTATAAAAACGAAACACATTCTTATGTAGATATATAC
>JAZHYW010015414.1:0-21092 GCA_037355805.1 Ixodes ricinus
TCCCGGAACTGAACCGGAGCTGAACCGAAATCCTTGAACCCGAACCGGGACCAGACCGATCAAAAATTCTCGGTTCGACACTTCCTGTTTGCGAGCCTTCCGCCACTTGCAAGTTGGCGGCAGCGCGTGACAATCTCGCCTATTGGCAACGTATGGCGATCGAAAGCGTCGCTGTGGTCGGCCCACCACAATTGGCCGAATGCCGACTATGACGTCAGCAAAGGATATCAAATCGACGCAAATAAGATGAATGTAAGAACTTCAATTTTGACGGTGTGGGCAGTGTTACTTTGAGAGCGCTATGATTTCAGGCTTTCACCATGCTCATTACAAACACCACTGAACTTGTTCTTCACGAGGTAATGACGTCATGAAAGGTAACCAAACGAGGGCGCCACCGAAACATCTCGCCGCTAATACTCTGTTTCATCTTATGATGCACCGCAGGAAGAATCACAAACGCGAGCTCCTTGCTGTAGGGCACATCTTGGCGGCACAAGCCTCGTGCATTAAGGGCAGCGGCCTACGCTGTGAGCTCCGCTTCTAGCCTTCGCTGCTGTACGACATGGGTAGAACGGAGTATAGAAATAACATCAAAAGACTGTACGCCCTACTGCGTATTCACAGATGTTTGTTTGCAAACATGATCGCTACCGCCCGCTACCGCAGAACCCTGCGCCCTTCCGGTTTTCCCTTCTTTCTTGTTTGCCTTACCCTTTTTGCTTATTTGTAATAGCTTTATTAATACGCGCGTTCTTGCCAAACGTATTACCGGTACTTCTCCGACGGAAAATCTTCTTAACCGATTGTTGTGAGTGGCTGAGGAATTAATAAATACACTACCGGAAATCTACTGTTGCACTAAATACTATGGCGCCCTCGTGTTATCAACGCCCGCCAAATGTGGTGAATACATAGCTTGCCTGTAACGTCATTCAGGGCCATACCGGAAGTTTATGTGCAGAGATGGCAGTAATGGCATTACTGTAATTTAATTACAGTGATTAAATTACTTTTGGAGCAGGAGCATGTAATGGATTACTTCTCTAGGCTAGTAATTTAGTAATGTAATTAATTACTTTCAGGCAGTAATTTCGAGAAAATTACTTATTACTTTTTGAAACTAGTTTTGTCCTAAACTAGGAAATTCGTTTGCAAGCTTTAAGAAAGAAGAGAAAATTATTCTGCACGGCCACATGTTGTGAAGGAGCATCAGAAAATAATCGACGGCCACCTGAGCGCAAAGCCTTGTACGAAGAGCTGTACAGACGCACAAAGGTGGGCTGTAAAGGCGAAGAAGAAATCTTACGCGTAGACATCGCTGGAAGGAAACGGCTTACGAACTCCAGGCACGACAGATTCACGGCGTTGCGTCCTCCCGACGATACCACTACTTCGTTCATCCCAAACTGACAGTGCTGTGGGACCTTCAAGCTAACCAGAACCAATGAAACACCTTCTTTTAATCACGTGTCTCGTCCCTTTCTCTGCGCGTGAGTATGAACGAGAGCGTAGTTACGTGATGAACGATAGACGTGTGACTGCTCCACCAAACACGCAATCTTCACTTCGCTCAGTCCCTAAGCTGAACGGCTCATATGCTACAAGGCAACGGGCAGATCACCAGTGAGTTAAACATATATTTAAAACCTGAGAGGACCGGAGAAACAAATCCTCAACCTTGTACTTTCGTCAAGCAAGATCAAACCGTAAGCTTCGACCATTGTGAACTACAAACGACCAGAATAAATAGTTAATTCCAAATGCCTTGTCAAAGCCCCAGAACGTTTCGCGCGTCCTCGAGCAAAGCAGGTGCCGCTGGCGGTATGCCTCGCTGCCTTCCCTCGGGAAGTTTATTCGGGAATAAGCCTACAAGCAGATATCGCCCCCGTTTGTTGGTAAAGTACACAATTTAGGAAGCTCGCGCCATTCCTCAATTGGCGACGCTTCTGCTTAGCAATTATCCGGGCTCTTTGTGTGACAATGGGCAAAATCTTGGACTCTCCGGGTGTTTAAAAATAAATGCTCCTTGAGAGGAATGACCGAGAATAGGTCAACTATACACGGCGACAACTTTTCTTGGCAATGCAGTTGAGGGTACAGCCACGCGTTCCCTCTCCCATTTTGAGCGCTGAATAAAGCTGTGCGCGGGCTCTCCTTCTCTCCACTGCATTGCCAAGAAAAGTTATTGCCGAGTATAGTGCTCTCGGCAGAATAGAATTATATTGCGTCCGAGGCGAAAGGGAAATGTTTCACGTGACGACTTCTTGAAAGCTCGAGCTGCCATTGCCCGACTTAACAAACTGACACGGACTACAACTTCTAAATCAGGAAGACGGAAACATGTCCTATTTCAGTAAGAACCTTCACCGTTGAATAGAGAGCGAAACCGGTGAGTCGACTGTCTTTCTGAGTCACATCTAAAGAAGCTCTTCATCATGTGTAACAGTTATGTCGTGTGCGCCAGCAAAACCACTGTTCAGTACGGTTCACTTTGAGGCACATAAGGTTGTTGCGGTATAAACAGAAAGATCTTAGTTTCGGTGCACATAGACCGACTCAGCTGTTTGACATCACTGGGGTGGCGCTGCTGTCGGCACTGCGCATGCGCAGCGCCTCGCTTCTCCCGGATCTGGTTCCTGCACACGCGCTGTGTGGGTAAACGACGGCTTGTTTTGTAAACACTGTGTTGGTGTATACGGTAAATAATATGAGTACGAATTACTGCCTCAAGGTATTCAATAGTAATGTCAAAGTAATTTCAAAGTAATTACATTACTTTTGGAAAGTAATGGTAGTGTAATGTCATTACCTTCAGTCTGCAGTAATTTGCATTGTAATTTAATTACATTTTGCAGTTTTCAGAACAGTAATCAGTAATGTAATTTAATTACTGTTTAAAGTAATTTTGCCATCTCTGTTTACGTGCCGCGAGCGTTCGGTTGACCATGCTAGTTTTACACCACAGAAGTAGAAGCTGGAAAAACCACTAAGTAGAAATAACCGTAAGTACCCAACAATGGCGACACCTGCAAACCATGTGTTTAAGGTATTCACTGGGTGCCATTTTGAAGCGCTATTCACAGCGCATCCCGTGGGGGGGGGGTTACGGTTGGCCTGGCAGAGGTCCCCGCATCCTCCGATCAAGCTCCTACCTAAGGTATGCAGAGGACGGCGATTTAATTGCGTCGAATGCAGGTTACGGAAGCAATGTGGAAGCTTTGACATATGCAACATATACCGCGTTCACCCTTATGCTGAGACTGCAGTCAAGCCACACCCACCAGTGCTCGGGGTCGCTGCTTTGAAGCGTTCGTTTCGTTTTCGGTTAGGATCGGTTAGGACAGCATCGCGGATTTGATTCGACGTCACTCTCGAGTAACGGTTTGGTACCTTGGCGTTGGAAAGCCTATTCACGTCCAGCGTTGTTCTATCTGGATTGTCACATGACTGGACGCGCCAAGGTAACTCGGAAGACTTCTAACAGAGGCATGGTGGGCGAATTAGGGTGAACATGGTGGACCGCGCGCTAGCAGACGACATGAACGAGGGTAGTTTTTATTGACAATTGATTATACCACGAAGAAGCCTGTTATAAGTTTTTCGAACGACCATCGAAAAAAGTGTGTCGTAGTCTTCCAAAACACAGTCGGCATAAACCTGGACAGTTTCTCGGAGATTCTATGTGTTTGGATGACGGCCACGGTAGTGTCACACGAGAATTGTTCATGTGTATAAAGGAGTGGAGTATGCATTGGGTCACGCGTGGCCCCGTACCTCAGCGATGTTTTCCTCGAGTTTACGGAAGTGCTATCCCAAGGACTGAAGGCACCTTCAGGTACGTCGATGTTTTGTCATTCTATTCAACACAAAGATAGGTGACGAAATAGACGGGTGCCGAGACACAGTCATGCGATGCTTTGAACAGAGCTGCTTGGGGCTCACCTTCACCCTTGAACTCTCCGTGGATAATTTTATAATATTTCTGGACCTGGCATTGGAACTCAAAGGTAACCACGTGAACTAGAGATACCAAACCAGGTCATGCAAGTGCTTTCGACCTTTTGACTCAGGACACCCCAAGAATGTAAAACGAGGAGTGGCCACCACAGCCCTTCTATCCGCCCTAAAGAAGACTTGTCACCATCAGGTCGAGCGAAGTTTTAAAAGTCAGGTCTCGAGAATACAGGAAGCTGGATACCCAAACTCGCTCTTGCTAGCGATTTGCGAGCAGGACTGCAGGACCATCAAGTACGAATTTGGGTGCACAGATAAAAGCACAAAGGACAAAAAAAATACCCGGCATGCGGTGGTGGTAGCGCAATATGTTCACGGCATGACCCACAAGATAAAAGATTGCTGTACGGCAAGGCGTTCAGGTGGTATGTTCGGCTCCGAACAAAGCCTCTTCCATGTGCCGCAGGGTTAACCAGGAGGGAAGCAACAACGAGGCGGTTTGCGGCGCAGCTCACAAGTCTCAATACGCCCTGTGTGAGAAGGAGGTTCTGTACCACATTCCGCTGACATACGGCCGAAGTTACATTGGACAAACCGGCCGATACATCAACGATCGGACGAAAATGCACGCTACATCCGTAAAAAAACCTGTTAGCAGAAGGAAATTCGCCAACCAATTGTCTTGCGTGTCGACGTACGTCCAATGCGGTTCTAGGACGTAAACATCGTGGCAAGGAACAGGACAAAACTGGGACGTGAAATCCTAACATTGAGGAAAAGGGCGATGGCTGCGCTAGTACACCTTCTCTCGCGTTGCACGAGAAAGAAAAAAATGTTCCTTTGGGTGTTGAATATTCGGCGAAGTAGAAAGAAAAAAGAAGCAAAAATAATATTTTCCTCATGTCCCAGTGAGAAATCTTATATATATAAGACATTTCTTGGTCCGATAAATGCATATGATCAAAGGAGATCACATAAGAGCCTACAAGAACCTTATAAGATCAGTATAAGATTATACAAAAAGTTATAGGTTACTGATAAGAACTTTCTTATGACTTGTAATATATATATTATATTGTTCTTAGTTGTTCTTATAAGGTTCTTGTAGTTTCTTATATCATCTTATTTGATCGTATGCGTCTATTAGACCAAGAAATATCTTATACATAGAAGGATTTTTCACTAGGAGTAGGGTTCGTAGTAAAGAGGAGGAAAGAGAAAAGTCAGTTGTGAGTCCAGCGGTGTGCATAGTCTTTTCTTCGTGTGTATGTTTATTCAAGTTCATCTGGCCTCATCTTAAGTATAAATCAACTAGCTGAGCTTACGCCTGTTACCGAGTATTTCTGAGGCTGTGTTGATGCCCAGACTTACTTGAAAGGATATTCTATTGGAGGTCACTATGTTTTGTACCTGGAGAGACTTAGAGTCTTCCTCTAACTAATTGGTCACAGACACAGAAAAGTTGATGTGATGGGACTTGCATGTAAGCAAAGAAGGGGAATAAATTTGACACACCAATATATCTACAACCCAGTTTCCATGACTGCATTACTAATCAGGAAGCTTCATACTTTGTTGCAGGCATAGGTCGAAGGACACAACCGTTTTATTCTGTTAATCTTGCGGCGTAAGTTCGAAGAATTGTATTAGAAGAAAAATCTCTGAATTTTGAATTGGAATATATATGACAAGATTTCAGGTACTTCTGCCCGCAAAATCAGGTCTCCCCTTCAGACTAAATTAAAATCTTTGAATAAATTCCGTGCCCAAACAACAACTCAAGGCCAAAAGGAACATCGGCCCGATAGTTTTCGGTTTTAAGTACACTGCTGTGTCAGTTTCAGGCAAGAATACAATTATTACCTGCGTTTAGTACGTCAATCGCTTTCGTGTAATGGCGTTTTCAATATTTTTATGGTGACTTTTTTAGAAAATATTTTTCATAAATGATTCATATTGTATGGGTATTTCCTTATTTCACAATTTTGTGATCAAGAGTAAAGCCTATGTATTTCGAGATTTGTTATGCACCTACCCTGTTCATGCATTTTACTTCATTGATTTTATGCAACAATAATGTGCCAGTCTAAAAAAAAGTCAGCTACCTAACCCATATCTTGTGCACAGTTGGAATGTAAACAAAATTAACACACTTGTATAAATAATGACTCGTTGCCATGACGGTAAATCCACGCCTGTTGATTTCTCTTCCGCGCGCTCTCGCGCGCTCTTAATGACCTTCTCTTTCGGCCATGCGGAAAGAGCGCCGAGTCCTTCCAGTCTAGGAGGTATTCTTATGGGCCGCGTTGACAATACGAGCAACGAGGAGGTGAGGAAAGCGTCGATCGTCTGCAGACGTCTCCGCCTTTCCTCCCGCTTTCCTCCTCGCAACGTGACAACGCAGCGCAAGCGCACGTGCGACAGGTTGCCGTAGGAGGTGTCCGCCATTAAAATGCAGAGGCTCCCCACGGTGTGAGATGGACCCTCTCTTTAATCTAGGGGCTCTATTCTGCCCCAACGAATGTGGCGCCCCCCCCCCCCCCACTGAAGCAACAACGGCCACGCGCAACCATTGCATTTTCCCCCGTTCGTCAGGCATAGAGCAGACATGTACAAGTTACTAAAAAAAGTAATTAAGTTAAGTTACTCAGTACTAATTAGCCTCGAAAGTAATTTGGGTAGAGTAGAAATTACCCAAATGGAAAGTAATTGAGTAAATTACTAATTACCGTAAAAAGTAGCGATTTACTTTTGAAATTACCTTTTTTATGCTAACAAGGAAGTACATAGGTTTTGACCTGTTTTGCGATATTCTGCTATCCGAATATAAAACGGCTTGTGTTTTCACAGAAATGCTTTAACGGCTGGTTCTACACGTGCATGCCTAATTGTTTTGTATTTCTTTTACTTTTTGGCCAATGATGTACTGCGGATGTATCATTTCTCCTTTGAGGTTTGGCACTCCCTGAGCTTGATTCTACAGATAGTGTTTGCATGTTTACAGTGCATGGCGTAAAGTACGTCTAAAACTACTTGGGAGGGCAAAGTAAATGAGAATTTAGGTACTTGAAGTATAGTAGTAAGTAGTACACCGGATGCAATGTACTTGAAGTAAAGTACTATAAATACAATACACTTTCAGAGTAAAGTAGGATTACATTTTAACACAATCTTTCATAATGCCCTCTCATCCCCTATAGAGCTTTTCTTTTCTTAAACTGGTATGCGTTGCTCCAAAGGAAAATCGGAGGTGCACCAGTATTTTTTTCGGAAATTGCTGCAAATAATATTAGTCGCCATAGAGTAATTGTTTTATTCTCGCTGATGAACAATTTTACACAACAAACTTATAAGGCACTTATATGTATCGGTCATATAGCCGCCATTACTTCACTCAGAGAAATGACCGGATGACGTCTCGAAAGACAGCACAAATTATACAGGAGCATCACATGAGCTCAGAGCGGGTGCTGCATTTTGTTAGCTCCTTTGAGTGAGGATGCAGTGTGTACACCTCCTGTAGTGGACAAACGTTCCTACGTTGCGGAGAAGCGGGGACAAGCCCTTTCTTCAAATGCGTGAAGTCTCCTAAACTTCAGAACACAAAAAGAAAAACAAAAAAAAACACAAAAAACATTAGTTTGTTAAGGCAGTTTTGGAAATGACCAGTCGAGTCGGGGTTCCATGTCAGACTGTTTACTCAGTCCGTGCCGTGTGCTAACGTCATCGTCGTTAGACTAGCTAAAAAGAAGAGAAAGAAAATAAAGCGAATCAGAACATAACATTTTCCCCTCCCTTGGCTTTTTTTGGTTAGGGGAGTAGCTAGAGGAATAACCAAATAGCATTTTCCCTCCCCCACTATTTTTGTTTTGTTTGAGGGTTAAAAAAAAAGAACGAAAAATGCCAAGAACAAAGAAAAAGAAACAAACAAAAACAAACACACACACACACACACACACGCACAACAGAAAACACAAGTCACCGCTTTGCGCAGTTACTTCCGATCACCGAGATCCACTGTTCTGTTCAAAACAATCAGTTTCAACACTTTTTTTTTCTAAATTTAGTTACTACTTCTCAAGTAAAATGACGAAAAGAAAAGCAGTTCAGTTCATCGTGCGGCATAGTTCCCATCAGCGCTCTGGCGGCCGACGATCACGTCCGGAGCGCCTCAGAGGCATAGGCGTAGGATGAGCGGTCGAAACCCCCTTTCTTGGTAATGAGTCTAAGGCTGGACTGCACACAGGCGTTAGCGATCCAGGAAACCGTTCGAATGTACGGCCAGTGAAGACAGTAGCTGCGGCTCCTCAACAATTCCATCCTCGTCGCCAAAAAGTATAATAAGGCAGCCTAGGAAATGACCAGTCGAGTCGGGGTTCCATGTCAGACTGTTTACTCAGCTCGTGCCGTGTGCTAACGTCATCGTCGTTAGACTAGCCTAAAAGAAGAGAAAGCAGATAAAGCGAATGAGAACATAACACCAGTGTTTGGCGCTAAAGTTGCACTTAGTCGGCCTCGTTTGCGTCGTGTCTGTCCGCTCCCCGCGCCTCGTAGCATGGTTGTTGCAGTGGGGGCTCGTGAAAATTTGAGGGAGTTTCGGTCCACGTTCAAATTACTACCCTCTCCCCGCCTCCCTTGCCTACACCACGTTTCACCCTCTGCCAATATCAGCTGATCTTCCAACGTATCTCTTTTTGTGCAGGAACGTTTGCTTATAGGCAAACCTACCAATAAAATTCCAAAGTAATTTGTAATTTCAGCAAAGGTTACTTGGAAAAAGTAATTCAAGTAAACTACTACTTAACGCAATCAAAATGTAATTGAAAGTTACTAGACTTCTCAAAAAAAGCAGTTAAACTACAGTAACTTGAATAGAGCAGTTGAACTACGTTACAAGTCTGACATAGAGTATACAGGAGGCGTTGTTTGTTGTTGTCTACACGGGCTTTGTTCTCAACTTGGCCGCTAGGGCCGCGATGGCTGGATCTCCTACGCCAATAATGGGTGCGCTGGAGCCTGGAACACGTGTCCGCCTGGTGTGTTTACCACGTCCAAAAAAGTGGTCCCTCGATTTCCGTCTGATTACGTCATATAGGTGTCACGCTGTCGCCAGTCGCGATCCTGGCGGCGTCCACAACACCTGCACTGTATGTGGCAGATAACTACTGCAGGTCGCTCTCCAGTGTGGCAGTCCACGGAAGTTTCGGCAGCCAGAAGTTGGTATGACGTAACGGGAGTGAGACAAGCGGTTTGCTCGTGGTCTCGCCAGCATTTCTACCAGCAAACGCCTGAATGGCGAACATCCGACAGTATGACAGCCCCTGCTTTTGTGACGTTATTTGTTGCCACTTGTGGATCACGTTCTGTGCATAGACGGAATGGGACACACCAGTCGACGACGCGTTTCAGGCAGCGTAACTCAATATCCCCGAGCATGAGTTCGGACGCCTCCAGCTACTTTCATGTCAGTCGTTGTGACGCGCGCCAACTAGCACAAGGATGGTCGCAACAACCATTGTTGTCAAGGCTGGCGAGTGCGTCCCATCCTCCCAGAGAGTAAGTACTCTGGTGCTCCGTCAACGCTTGTAGGCGGATAGCGTTTCTTTACTCGACGGCATTCTTGCTGAAAACAGACAACACGGTACTGTCGTCATCCCATTTTCTTCCGAGCCCGCAACTTGGAAGAAGGCACTCAGGCTGCGACAATCAAACGCACTATCTTTCCTTTTGTCGGGACCAAATGCCCACTTCCATGAAGAGCCTGACTGAGGGCCTCGTTTGGTTCGCTTTTCAGATGACTGCCTTCGTTCCTTTCCGACGAGTCTTTCCGAGCGAAAACAAGGATGTCCTTTTGATTTCTTCCTCTTATTAATTCTCGTTCTGTTTGCTTTGTTTGTGGCGAGGATAATAAGATAGACGCTCATCTGCCAGCGTTATATACTGAAACGAAGTAGGTGTAGCCGGTGCTGGGGCTGGATGCTTTATCATATATATATATATATATATATATATAAAAGAGAGAGAGAGAGAGATTGCGGGGACAGCGACGTGTGTGCCGCAGTCCGCTCGCCCCAAAGACTAAGATGACGGTGTGGTGGCAGCAGTGCATTCGCCAGACCAGCCGAACGATTTATTTTGTTACCTGAGCCCGTTCTCTGCGCGTGGGAAGAAGTTGGGGGCGTGATCACACGGCGAGAGCTGGACGTAGGACTGGTCTAAGGAGCGAGTAGTCTCCACCGCACTGGGTGCTTAGGGGTGAATGGAGTAGAAATCATTGGTTGTCTCGGGCACAAGGGAGGCAGAATGAACGCCGGCAACAGTGTACTGAAAAATAATGAACACCAGTCTTGCAACACGTTTGTTAGACAGGAATTGATGTCTCGAACCTTTCAGCACCTCATGAGGAAAGCGGAGTATTAGATTAACTTTCACGACTCAGCCTTTTAAGTGTTTAAATTAAGTCTTGCTTTCAAGTATAACCCTGAAGGAGGAATGAATGAAGTGACATTTCGCGTTCATCTAAAACAAACTTTTATGCCAACCCACGAAAGCTTAAAAAATCGAGTTTTTGCGGCTCAGTTACTGAAACATAGAGTTAAAGTTTTGTTACGAAGCCTTCCGAACGGTACGATACTTCGAGGAACCGTGCTTTACACAAGCTTACTGACACTAGTGAGACCCTAGTATACATTCACGCAACGCCACTGACCAAGAAGCGTTTTTGCCGCAGCGTCATTTCAAGAATAAATGCGGACGTTTTCTTCCAGTTTTCCTTTGCTAGACATGACGAATTGGGGATTGCATTGTTGGCGTAGTCAACAATACGATCCCCAGGATTTCTTCATCAAGCTTTGCGGTCCCCTCAAAAACGATATTTAAATGCTGCTTACATACAATCGCAAAAAAAAATATTGGGGTGTATGTATAATGCAGTTTAGAACTTAGTCTTCCTCAAAGGGCGACTTGTCTCGCAGCTGTAGATGAAAAATCTAGCCAGTGTTCTATAACCTCTTGCCTGGGTTCTTCAAAGTGCATCACGCAGTAGTGATACACGACCGCACGCCGGTATGATGCTCACCCAGATCGAAACGTGCAGGGGTGAGGATTGAACCCAGGATATCCTGGGTTCTGCAGCGCGAGCTTTCGCTCCACGTGCTCTGAATTGGTGTGTGCTAGCCCACTCGGCCACCGATCTCCCTAGACCATCGTGCCCTAGACGATTGCAAGCAAAGGCCACTGGCCGTGCCATATCTCTGCTCGTGTGGACAAGCGCGTGCAATTTCAAGCTCACCAAAATTATGTTCACGCGCAATCTGCACGTGCTTGCGTTCATGGGGTACCAGTCGCGTAGAGTCACTAAATAAGCTACGCTTTCAGAGTACCGCATTCCTTTTTCTTTGGCGTTTTGCCGACAATGCAGTCGCTCTATTCAACAATATTCTGGTTCGCTGCGGCATCATTGGACAACGGCAGTCACGTGAGTCGCTATCATCATTATTGCGTTTTTCTCAAAGCCACATATTTGGGTCCAGCGATCCGCTGCCTGCTGCTGTTTTACTGTTTACTGCGCGCGCACGCTGAAGTCCGTCGCTCAGCATGCATTTGTTCCTTTCACGTCGAGATACGAACAACACGACTTCGATTTGCTGCCACAGTTGCGGCTACGGCAGCTGCCGCAGGTGGCGGCTACAGCTCGGCTTGGCTCAGCTGCAGTCACTTCTCCATCTACGCGCGGACCCAAGATGGCGGCGCCTGACGCGCTTCAGACACGTACTTTGGGAGTTGCGGTACTCTGAAAGTGTAGCTTTATTTAGTGACTCTACAGTCGCGGAACCACGCTTGGAATTTTCTATATGGGTATTCACTGTACGCCATATTTGAAGGGATCTATATAGCGCATGCTCAGCACGAGCTTACATTTATAGGCTGCTAAGGTCGGTAACCTTGATGGTGCGGAATGCACGTTGCAAAAGAACTGTGAAAGCTCGCCGTCAGCACACGCCCAGCAGTCGCGCGCACACCTATGGCCGGTAGTGAATACTTCCTACGCACCCACACGCGGCGCTGACTTAAAGGGGTCATGAAACGATTTTCCTACTTCTTCCTCCTTAGCTTTAATCCTCAACTCAACTGCAAATTGTGAAATCACGTCGTCGTGACATTCTTCGGCACCGGTGCGATGACTTCTAGCTTCCATCGTGCGTTTTATGCACACAATAGAACTTGTCATTCCCCAGTGACGGTAAGTTCCGCAGGGCACTGATTGGCCACGAACGCGAATCCGAATATTCGTCCACGGATTTATTGTTGACGAGCGCATACGTCCGAGTGACGCAGTTCTCGTGTCCAATGCGTGAGTTGGGCTCGGCTGACGTCAGGTTGGCACCGCTGACGCGCTTTGGGAACCGCGGATGTATCATAGTGAAAAGGCGGAGAGCTTTCGAAGGAAGGAAGGTACAAAATAGTCCGCTTTACTTTCAAATGTTCGTACCGAAAAGCTGGCTTTTGACTTTTTACCCCTTTCTATTGACCAACTAAACGATATGCGATTAGTAAAGTGCCAATTTAAAATCATTTATCCCAGCCCGAAATTCACTTCATGGCTCCTTTAAGCCCGCTGTGGTGGCGCTGCTATCGGCAGGGCGCAAGCGCAGGCTGTCCACTGTGCAGAAACTGTGGGCTTGCCCACACCTCGTCGGGGCTTGTTCGGAAACAGCTCGTTGGCCTATAGCCGACATTTAAGGGCTCGACATTGTCCGACGTAGTGGGGCGCAGCGCGTACGCGCCCCATGGTTACGTGACGTTGGCGAAGAGCCGTACTTTACAGTTCGGCGCCTCGGCGTAGCCAACGCAACCGGTAGCGGCTACGCCAAAGATTAGAGCCTTAAAATAGGTTTAGGCTGCGGAAGGACGGGAGAGATATAAAGTATTAGTCAAATTAACTGTAAGGTCATCGATCACCAACCTCCTACCCACGCAGCAAACGAAGCGAGCCTGGTGCTGACGGCGGTCGTTGGGCGTCCCAAAACTTTGACGTGCGGGTCATTTACTTCGTGCGTGTGTTGCACGTGAGTAGCGTCGATCTTGGAGAGAGCTAATGAGGGCTTTGATGACACGCAGTGCCTTCGCTACTCGCTTTGACGTGTGGGACGTGCGAGCGATTTGTTCAGGGTCAAACCTTTTCATCCGGATGGTCGCCTTTATATCGTCGGCTTCGGAAAAGCTGACGGCAGAGATATAGGCCACATTAACGACGGGTGCCAAAGATACCGAGCAAAGAATACAAAAAAATGAGCGCCGAGTTGTGAATATTCGTAGTGATCCTCGTTGATTACTCTGGTCGGTTAATACTTGAAGCAAGATGTGATGTCATGTCCGATCGCAATGTTGTCTCTTCCAGTGAGCATTTTTTTCGCCAACGTCGAGATGAATTTGTTGGCCTCTTAGAAACTTGTCTGATGCGATTGCGAATAGGCGAGGAAGTCCGTCGTCACAACTTGGCGTCTTACCTATCAAGTTCCGCACCATTAGTAGAAGGGCACAAATAGTTTTTTTTTCTGGGTGGGCGGGATTGCACGGTTCAAATCAAAGGTGAATAGCGCAAGTATACCGCAGGACCTAAACGAATGTGGGCCATGCCAGATGAACCGCATTTGGGCGGTTGTATCCCGACCACAGGCTGCGAAGCCTAAGCTGCTTAAAGTTGAGGAACTAAGTCAATGGCTGGAGCTGCCTAGTTCTGAGCACTAACAAGGCCACCGTTTGACTCTAAGCTTCCGTGGCCTCCAAGCGAAATGTTACGCAACCTTGTTAGAAGGTCCTTTGAAGCGTTCATCAAGGTGGAAGCCTTAGACGAGAAGCCCCGTCACAAAGACGGCGGCAGAGATGTTGAATCTACTACAACAACAAAAAATGTTTAATTCACCTCAAGGAGCATCGCATGCAAACCTATGAAGAGCCAGTGCAGCACGGGAAATCATTGCAAAGCTCCACCCCTTCCAGGCACTCAACAGAAATATCCCGCCCCTCCTCCCCCAGTCAACGCGGGGATTAACAACGAGACCGTCACATCCACCCAACATTACACGCCCGGGGATAGTAGGTTTTTGTCGACTGATTTATGTGAAAAACCATGAAACGCCAACGGAACAGCCATGGAGGTTTCAACAAGCTCTAACACAAAGCGATACCTGGATCTGAAAGAGGCGAAATGTTGATAGTCATTTCTTTGCCTCTAAATTGGTTCAACGCATTAATAGTCAGTTCTGAACTAGTGAACCAAATTGCAAGTCACCAAAAATGTTTTTCGCAAAGTTATTGAAGTTTTAAAATTCAGCCTCAGGAGCCAAGGGCTTTACTGGGAACACTGAAAACATGACGTCAGGTATTGTAATGTGGGAGTGAGGCTGTAACAACTTGTTTCCGACGAATTAAGAGACGTTTGTAAGATGTTGGTGAACGATTTGTGCGTGCACTTCTACAAATCTTTAAGCGACCAAAAGCTTCCCACGGTATGGCGAATGGCAAATGTGAATGGGGCCAATGTACAAATCGGGAGCTAAAGACTGTGGATAGTTACAACCCAATTTTTTTAACGTGCATTAGCTGTAATTTTATGGAACATGTGATTTATAGTAATCTCATCGCTCACCTGAATGTGTAAAGCTTCCTTATCCGAGATCAGCATGGATTTCTGTTCTGGAGCATGTTGTACTTCTCTTTTTAGAAGTTTCTCATTTTCTCGCTGGCGTTAGTGAAACAAGTAGCGATGTGTAGTTCACTTTTGATTTCAAGAAAGCTTTCGACCTCGTGAACCATGAATTATTATTGTTGTTTTATACTTACCTCATTGTCATTTGATAGCAGCGTATCGGCTTGGTTGACGGAGTATCTAAGCAGACGAATGGAAGGAGTTGTACTTAAGGGGAAAAATCTGATGATATAAATTTCACTTCCGGTGTTCCTATGGGTTCTTTTCTGGGTCTTATGCTCTTCCAGGTCTACATAAGTGATATAAGTAATGACTTAATAATATAATAATAATAATATTGGTTTATTTTCCAGTGCCCACAAACAACCTAGAGGTCTACTGAGTGGTGCACAAACATGGGTGAATTATTATACATACAAGACAAAATGCAAATTATCAAAAAAAGCTAACAACAAACACAAGCAATAAAAACTAGAGGTAGGCTTGATTTGACCTCCTTAAGGCAATTGCATCCATTCTCGTAATTGTTGCGTAAAATCATGATGTGCGCAAAAGTATCAAAGTTATTCTGATGTGCATTATTAAAATCAATTTGAACCCTCAAAAGAGGTGACACAGGTGATGTGCAGGAGGGGTAAAACGTTGATTTGTTCCTAATGATTCGGGGTGGAGCATGGAAGGAAATAGACGGCAATAAGTCCGTCGAGTTTACCTCACCATGTACAACTTTGTATAAAAAACATAAAATCTCGGTACTGTCTTCTCACAGTCAGTTTGTGCAATAGAAACTCTGTGAAGCAATGATTCGTAGTGGTAGAAACACTCCCTTCCAATATATCTATCATAAACAATTCTAATCATTCGCTTCTGTACATTTTCAATCGCGATAGCTTGCGAAATAGTCAGTGAATTCCAAACCACAGAGCAAAATTTTAACCGTGATCTAACCAAAGTCTTATACAAATGGAATAAACATGAAGGGGCAGAAAATTGGCGACATAAACGTGAAATCATACCTAATACTCTTAGCGCGGCATTTACGGTTGTAACAACATGATTATTAAATGAAAGTGCGCTGTCAAGAAAGACGCCAAATCTCTGATAAACGATACGGGGGGAATTGAGACGCCACCAACAGTGTATGCAAAGGAAATTCTCTCGCGCTTTCTAGATAGCACAATAGATCTAGTTTTTTTGTGGGTTCAGTGACAAACAGTTTTTGGTTCACCATGTAAAAACAGAATCTACATCATCTTGAAGACTGGAACAATCAGACAGTGACTCGACACTTATGAAAAGCTTAACGTCATCTGCGAAAAGAAGAATTTTGGCATCCTTAACGCAATAAACAATGTCATTTATAAACAAAAGAAATAACATGGGTCCTAGAATTGAGCCCTGCGGCACACCGGAACTCGAAATACTCATCGGAGTAGCTGCCGGAAACACGAACCGAATTTCCGGCGATGACCAAGATAGTTTAAAAACCAGGCGCAGAGGTGCGGGCTGAAGCCATGTAGGGCAAGCTTGTGTAACAGTAATGTGTGATTAACCCGGTCGAAGGCTTTCGACATGTCAAAGAAAATCGCGTCAACCTGACCTCTTCCGGAAACCACTGGAGCGCACTAATTCAAAAATGAGCATAAATTTGATTCTACGGACCTGCTCTTCAAAAACCGTGCTGGAATTCAGATATTTTTCTGTTGAAGTAAAGTTAAATCCGCTTATGCACTACTTTTTCGAAAACCTTTGCGAAGCAGCATAACAACGAAACAGGACGGTAATTCTTAACTAAAGTAGAATCACCGGCTTTAAAGACAGGAACTACTACCGAGTATTTCCAGAGCTCAGGAAACTTAGCCTGAGTTAGGGACAAGTTAAAAATATGCTTCAACACAGGTACAATAAGAGAGGAGCAACCTTTAATAATAAAACTAGGTATACCATCAATACCGGTAGATAATCTAGGTTTAAGTTTACTTATGGCTTCTAAAATGTCGTCATCGTCAACCTTAAAAGTAGGCAGAAGGTCCCCACACTGGATACCAACGTCACTAAAAGCGCCACCTTGTTGTGCCGGTGAATAACAAGAACTAAAAAATGGCTATTAGACTGTTTGCAGATGACTGCAATATTTATAGAAAAATATTAATTCCAACGACATTTTTTTTATTAGAATGATTTAAACAACATTTCTGATTAGTGTGATAAATGAACAGTGGTTTTATACGTTAGAAAGTGCATTCGCACGAGATTTAACTTGAAAAATAATTTTATTACTTCTGTAGATAGGGTTAATATTGAAATAATTAAAATGAGCTCAAATATAAAGTACTTTGAGTGTTAGGCTATCTAGTGAAATGATAGCGTTAAAGACAATACGCATGCTAAATTTTATTCGAGAAAACCTTCGACAGGCTTCAAAAGAAATTAAGGAAACTTTGTATATACATTCATTCGTCCATGCATTAAGTATGCTTCAGTGGTCTGGGATCCCCACCATTAATATTTATTAAACAAAGTTGCAAAATTCAAAATCAACGTGCTAGATCCGTGTTAAATATGTAGGAATTCGGAGCAAGCGTCACAACCACAAGGGAGGCCCTGGATTGGGAATTGCTTATCGAATAAAGAAAACCTTTAACATTAAAATTTTGAAATGACATTTATAATCAGAAACTAGTGATAAATATGGATATATGTTTACATGAACCTTTTTATATATCAAGAAGAGCGGACCCGGTGAACTAAATTCAATCATGCTACTGTCACTCTGATACTTTATACCAAAAAAGGCAACCTCATAGATCCAGCAGATACTGCCCTTGGTTTTCTCGCGAACCGAAACGTTTCATGCACACGAAATTGCACTTGCATCGTCTATACCGCTCTACAAATAGCGACGGTGTTTATGCCAGGTTCAAGATATGCAGAGCTACTGTTAAGACTCTGTACAACCGTGATAAGAAATCGTATCTGAACAACGTTGAAGACAACATATCTAGGCGTCCCCAGGATTTTTGGCGTTTAGTTAAAAACCGAACGTCCAATAGGCAGGTACTGACGTCACTGAAGATAGATGGAAAATATGCCACCGACCCTAAAAGTGTGTGCAATCACTTCGCTAATTTTTTTTCCACCTTTTCATCGGCCACTGTTGATAGCTCAGACCTCACATGCTGTTCAAGACAATGTTCTACCTCCTCTATCAGTCTGGACGACGTTATAGTGGGCAATTCGGCAGTTCCCATCTAATAAGTCATGCGGCCTTGATGGCACACCAAACTTTATTGTTAAGGGGTGCGTCGACATTCTAGCTCCGGTACTTCAACACAATATTAATTTGTCACTGAAGCAATCAGTTTTCCCGCTTGCCTGGAAAAACGGCTTAGTAATTCTACTTTTCAAACCTTGTAAAACATGAGATGTTCGGAACTATAGACCGATATCTTTGCTCGCTGTTTTTTCGAAGGTGTTCGAAAAGATAATCCATAAGAATCTGACACATCATTTCATGCGCGTAATACCTGATACGCAACACGGTTTCATGCGTGGTCGTGCTGTTGAGACTAATCTTCTGTGTGTCTTAAATGATGTTGCACCCACTGTTTTTTCTCGAGGGCAAACTGATGCTCTGTATTTTGACTGTAGTAAGCCATTCGACCATGTGAATTATAAGTTATTGTTACCTAAAGTTTCTGTGTACGGTCTCAGTGATAATTATTGCTCTTGATTCGACAATTATCTTTCTGGAAGAGTGAATAGTGTCAGCTATGTTCATGCAAAGTCCCGCTTCTTTTCTGTACCACCTGGGGTACCCTAGAGTTCCAACCTTGGACCTCGTCTTTTTAATGTATTCGTCAAAGACATCCAACACGTCGTTCATCATTCCCGTCTCTTGCAGTTTGCAGACAATCTTAAAATCTACAAAAACATATTGACATTAAGTGACTGTATTCTACTTCACGAAGATGTTAACGCCATATGTCAGTGGTGTCCAGACAATGGTCTTACACTCAACTTCGAAAAAAACCAATGTTATATCTTTTACGCGCAAGACTACTCCTACTTATTTTGTGTACCCCTTAGAAAGGGTGGCCATTAACTGTGTACTGTGTGAAAAAACCTTGGACTTTTGCTTGACTCCAAACTTACTTTCAACTCGCATGTGTCACATGTTGTTAGGTCTTGTCTCAGACTTCTTGGTGTAATCTCACGATTTAGCAAAAGGTTTTCTAGTGTACATCTTTTATTTATGCTTTACCGGAGCATAGTTCTCCCGAAACATGATTTTTGTTCAGTAATCTTGAACAGTCTTAGTATGACTGCTTCGAAAATTCAAGAACGTATAGAGAAAAGGTTTGCTAGAATTTATCATTTTTTATGTTCACATGACTCATACGTAAACCTTGAAGTACTGAAATCATTACAGATATTGGAACTTGCAGCAAGACGGCGTTCGCGTGACCTTGTATTTTTGTTTAAATGCATACACAGTTTCTTCGCCATTAGCTCATTATTCTGATCTGTGCACTATCATATACCTTGAAGAAATGTTCGAAATCCCCGCACGTTCCACGTTGACCCCACAAACTTTATGCCACAATCGGGTTGCATTCAAAGCTATTTAAACCATCTAGACTCATCTGATATAGACATTTTCAATACAGATTTGGGACGATTTAAAAAGTGATTACGCCATGCATGTGGTTGATGTATATACGTAGTCTCTGCTGAGTACTTTGTTCCATTTTTTATTTATTTGTATTCTTGTTTTACTACTAATGAGTGCACCAGTCCTAGGCTTCGGCTGTTACTGGGCACAATAAATAAACGTATTATTATTATTATATATTATATATTATTATTAATATTATTATTATTATTATCGTTTTAATTTTTCCCGCGAAATGTTGGAGAGGAACGGGCTGCTCAATGATGAGTTCTTCGCAAATTTTCAAAATGGTGTTTTAAATAGTCCTCAAGCTTTTATTCCATAGTTGGTGCTTAAATTCACCCATCTGTTTCATAGTACCTTTTTATATTCAAACTGTGCTCACAAAAAGAAAGATTTTTATTTGTTTTCTCTTTGACTAATGTTTTAATAATACTTTCTGCATACTGTAAAGCCCTTAATGTTTGCGACCCCTTAATTTTCGTGAATTGCGCGAATCGAAAAATCTACGAAATCTAAGGGAACGCGAAAATTTCGGCCCTTAAGAGTTCCATGCAGGCGTCTGCAATTCGCGAAATTTAATGGCCGTGATTATGTCCTCGTGACCGATTTGCGAAATACAGGGGCCGCGAAAATAAATGGTTTTACAGTATTAGGTTGATGGATATGAATACATATATGTATATATCAACAATGTTTTTATGAATGCTTGTAAACCCACCCCGTGGTAAAATGCCTCACGGCGAGGCGATGCAGGCTATTTTTGTAAATAAACAGTGAATGATTTTACATAGATGCTGGTAAGCTCACGCGAGCCAAACAAAGAGACATTTGAAAAATTATTGTATTTTCTTCAGACTGCCCGCTCTACTTGCAAGTTTTACCACATGTGACTAAAGGGCACAGAAGAATTTGACAGTTGGTTTTGTTATCACCTTTATTGGCCGTTTTCCAAAATAATTGTTTCGAATTTACAAAAAAAAAACAAAATAGAAGCCTAGGTATTCCGAAATGTGTTAAGTTTGCGTAGCCGAAAAACCTCCGGAGCTGCCCTTTAACAACGAGGACAAGGATGATCCCTGATTGCCAGACGAGCGTTTAAAATGTCAAACAATAAAAGGAAACAAAAATAATACCATTGTAAAATTTCGCATTCAAACAGATGTTTCGGTCCCAGCTCGCGTTATGCTGCGCGTTTTGACCGCCACGTTTTTTTCTGGCTTCTGATTGTTTTTTTATATTGTTCAGCCCAATAGTGTTAGTTCTGATCTACGTGTGATTCATTGTTCAAAAGGGTGAGCTTCCCGACAATCAATGAAGTTCAGACTTTAAGAAAAGGACAATGTTTTGATTGCTTTTTAAACTTGCGTTATTCTTAACATTGTCGCATAGCGCGGGAAGAAAAAAATATTCGAAATAATAATATCTTAATTTTTTCCATAATGGCAGGTTGATGGCACCTCGTCAGGCAACTTGTTTGCCTTTTGTGCCAGTGGACCGTTCAAGTCGAATTGGTATTTGACTTGAAAAAATAAAAATGATTGATTGATCGTAGCGGCAGAATATACGCAGTGGCATAGCCTCGTTTATTTTAGAAAGCCTGTCAAATCGCGAAAGAACGTGACTGCTGTAAAGGGGAAAGGAGACCAGAGCAGAGTGCGCGCGCAGGGGCTCTCTCGAGCAGCGCCAGACAATGCCGAGCGGTAAAATCCGGAAACACGTGCGCGCTCCCTTTTGTTTTGATATTTT
>JAZHYW010015415.1:0-10109 GCA_037355805.1 Ixodes ricinus
ACGAGAAAAGCGAGAACGGCAACGAATTCACCGACCCGCGATCAAGCGAACTCGGCAGATAGGCCTAGCAGGCACTCCGACTCTCTGCAGCGTTGCTTCAACGGTACTTGGCCAAGACCGTCTGCCCACGACCGGCTGGCGTGCTGAATGGAATATGTCCGCGCGACCCTTGTGGACCCTTGCCGTATTATAGTTTGATCGCTGACCTCAATTTTAGATTAAGAGGTGACGTCAATCTCTTCCCCTTGTTTTCCGAGGCAATGTTGACGAATACTGTCGTCGAAAAGGGACTCTCGTCGACTCGATCTTCTTGTTTTGTGTAATATAGAGCTCAAATAAACGCCGTATGGATTACCTTCGTAACACGGTATGTACACTTTGTTACTAGTATGCCATTTTTATTCTGACACGACTGCACGTCACTGTCGAGCTATAACAGTTCGTGGGAGCTACGTGCAATGCCGGTCCAACCTTCCTTTGCAGAGCCAGAGTGTCACGTGACTCACGTCAGTATCGAGTTGCAATCGTAAAAGATCGGTCCCGAAGCGCTTACAAACAGCGCGAATACAGCACTTCCATCAAACGCGCGCGTCCGCTCCGAGTGTGAACAGGTATTTACGTGGCTCTTGCTGACACTATCGTAGTTCAAACGTATCTTTTTTAACGTCGGCTCGCTCTTGCATCTCCGAGGCCGCGAAAAAACGCCGCGGCAATTTGTCTACGTCGCTTTGCAAACGACTGACACGGGCCGCCTTTTACCAATAATGACAGTTGGGTTGACTTCTGGAGTCTTCACCGGAAGTCTCGCCGCACTTCCCAACAGGCATACCGGCGTATGGGACTAGTCCCTTGCTGTCGCTGTAGCGCAACATATCTCATTGAATTTCACTCAGCTGTGATGTGCCCATGGCAATCGCGGCGATGAGGGGCGCCGATTCAGAAAATACGTCGGTGACATGAGCGCCATCAGCGCAGTAAAACCTACCGGCGCACCCCCAACTCGCCGCCGATGACGCTCCCATTCTACAGCCGAGAGAACTTCCGGTTCCGGAAACAGGGTACGTCACGACCGTCAAAATTACGCCGCAACTTGTTTTGCGGTCAGTTGAGAGAAAGAAAAAGTCGATATTTCATTAATTTTTTGTGTAGAAGTTAATAAACCGAGACGAAAACGGATGCCTGTTCGGCATTCAGTGAACGTTGAAGGTTTAATGTAAAAGTTACCTGGCAAAAGTAAAAAGGTCATTTCATGGTCCCTTTAATTGCTTTATAAACAATGCAATCGTCGCCAGATAGTCTTATATTTTATTTTATATTATTAATAATATCATTTATATATAGGGCGTTTTCAAATAAGATCGAACAACCATGTCCGGTGACCATTTTTAATTTTGATGAAACAATATATTTTGCTAGCTTTATGCCCAGAAGATTAAAACCAATCCTTGTTTTCGAAAAAAAAACATTTGTCTTTGCGAAAAAAATTGTAAGCACCCTCTCAGTCTCGTGCGCGTTTTGCGTATCGCGCGATGTTGACATTTCGGGCGGCTTCCCCAAAAAAACTGTTTTGGCTACGGGTCTTCAAATATTCACTGAACAATTAGGCATAGGAGGGATTGACCAAAAGTATTAATCATTGAGTATTAGGGTAGTTATTTTGAGAGAAAAAAATCGCTAACACGGCACATTGCGCAATAACGCTCTGGATTAAAGAATATTTTCTCCGTATCTATAAAAGCTAAGTTCTTCAAACTTTGCCAGTGTGTTTCCCTGTATATAGTTCATATTTGCGTAAAATATTGTTGTCCTGGTTAGCGGGAGAAATTTACAAGAATTGCTCACACAGGGGAATTTAACTAAAAATGCATTATTTTGAATATCATTAAAAAAGGCCATCTTTATTTTTTAACTCTCTGAAATTAACGTTTATAATACGTACTAACAGAGCCTGCAAGAAACATGGCCACATTGACGCTAACGCGGTGTCCATAAATGGGGCGTGCACATACCCATTCTTCACAATTTCATTATTATCAAAACGTGTAAAAATGCTACAGGGTGGTCGGGAAAAGACAAATTGACAGCATAGTGGTGGACGGTAGTTTTGAAGAAAAATTCCTAATACATTTTTTACAACAGACCCAAAAATGCCCATGGGCCGGAGCGATCGAGGTGCGCCACCCTGTAACATGCTTCGCGGTGCCTGTTTCAACAGCCGGCGTATAGCGTCTCCGTCAACGCGACGTAAAGGCAGCAACCGAAACGACTTTGCAAATAGACCAGCCTACAACCTTGGCGGTAACATAGGAGGTATGGCGCGGAAGAACCTGAACCTGCGCCGCCTGTGAGCGCCAATAGATCCGCCGCCGTGGAGGGCCGCACAACGTGTTGAAAATGAAGGTACAGAAAAAAAAAGGAAAAATAATTGCGATTGAATGAGAGTGTTTTTAACTTAATTTATAAGACAACGGTTTGAAGAATCGTGAAATCAAATTTGGGTATGCCCATGTGACCTACGTAAGTGATGGTGCAACAAACCACTTTAAGAACAACTACACGAGGTGCAGAGCCACAAATACACGTCAGCGAGGTGTACTTTTTCTGCAGCTTGACATGGCGATAGTGCCTGTGATTGAATCGGGGGTCGTGTCAAGCACCAGACAACGTTGTACAGCCTCCGATGGCCCACCAAGTCGGTGATCAAGTCGGCGTCAGAGATGGTTGCCCCGCTGAACACTGAACTGCCGAACGTGAAACTAATCCACCTCCCGAAAGCTGACGTCAAAGCGTTCAGGGACATGAAAGCAAAGGACTAGGACTCTCTTTTCGTTGTGCGTGGAATTCAGTCCTGTCACTTGTGCCAGTGTACGCGGTCCGACACTTCGCAACCACAGCTGTTTTAGCAAGAACAATAGCCGCAGAAAAGATATATCTTTAAAAGTAAAGTCTCCTATGGCTGCGAAAAACAGATCGAGGTCGCGAGCTTGCGGTGCCACTGAGAAGAAAGGAACAGTGATTGCTACAGGCAAGCCGGGAAAAAATATTCCTTTTGGCAATGCCAGGAAAGCGCCGTGACCGACTCAGGTCAGCGTCAGGCAGGAAGAATTCACGCGACAAGCTCCGAATGTGCGCACAGGATCTTGATTCATTAAACTCGTTTCAATTGTTCCACCTTAAACATGTGTTCTTTCTTATCACTATTTAAACGTCAGCAGCCCAGCCTCCCCACGAAGGGCAGGCTCTGAAATTCACTGATCCGAAAAATCTGTATTTAAATTTTTGATTTGTGCTTCAAACTCACCTGTAATTTTTTGTCTGAATTCTAATTTTTCACGAATTCCTGTCACAGTGCTTTCTCTTCACAGACTTCCTACATCTTTCGACTCCTTGCTTGCCCTTGTTTGAAATTGGCAACGTCCTATTTTTTTCCACTCCCGTTACGTATATTCCGTATATTTAAAACCCTGTGAAATAAAAAAAAATATTGCAAAGCATTTTTGAAGGGGACAGATTATGAGCCTTGATCTGTGAAAAGTAGAAGAAAAATTGCGATGGCCTTCATTTTAGACTGATTTTCCAATTATTGCAAAATCGGTAACCTGTCTAAATTTCACTGTATTTATTTTAGGAAGGTTATCCTTTTCAATTTCAATTTTAATTTATGCATATATAGAACAGATGAGTTCAAATCATTTAAAAAATTTGAATTTCCAGTCTTTTAAGATCCGGATCCATAAAGCTCTAAATTTCTTCGTAATCGATAATGCACGTTAACCTCCTTTTATTTTATGTAAAATCTCTGCACAAAAAATATTAAGCCTGAGACGACGACAGTTTTTTCTTTGATAAATATCCAAAAGGACGGTTTCACGAAAGTCGCAAAAACGAGAGCGTATACCGACAGCGACTTTGTGATTTTTTTTTCATCAAGAGAAATTTTATTTTCTGCGAAAAAAAGTTTGAATATGTTTTTGCGCTTGCACAACAGGTAAAACATATATCCTTTGCTAAAAAAAATAAAATAAAAATGTCGACCGGACATGGTTGTTCGATCCTATCTGAAAACGCCCAATACAAACAATCTCAGACAATCTGAATTTTTTTGCTTTTAAGTATCTTTTATTTTCTACGGGTTGTGCGGCCCTCCAATGCGGCGGATCTATTGGCGCTCACAGGCGGCGCAGGTTCAGGTTCTGCCGCGCCCTACCTCCTATATCATGTTACCGCCAAGGTCGTAGGCTGATCTGTTTGCAAAGTCGCTGCGGTTGCTTCCTTTAAGTCGCGTAGACGGAAACGCTATACGCCGGCTGCTGAAACAGGCACTGCGTAGCATGTTACAGGGTGGCGCACCTCGATCGCTACGGCCAATGGGCATTTTTGAGTCGGTTGTACGAAAATGTATTAGGAATTGTCCCTTCAAAACTACCGTCCACCTTTGTGCTGTCAATTTGTTTTTTCCTGACCACCCTGTAGCATTTTACACGCTTTAATAATAATGAATTATGAAGAAAGGGTATGTGCACGCCCCATTTATAGCAACCCCGTTAGTCTCAATTTGGCCATGTTTCTCGCTTTATAACCTCAAAGCCACACAAATATTGCATCATGTTTTTACAGACTCTGTAAGTACGTATTATAAACGTTAATTTCAGAAAGTTTAAAGAAAATTAATGGTGGCCTTTTTTTTAAATTATTTTCAAAATAATGCATTTTTAGTTAAATGGAGAACCAGGAGAACAATATTTCACGCAAAGACGAACTACACAAAAGAAAATTTACACGGTCTTTTTTACCGCAAAAATAAACTAGGCATCGCCGAACGCTCATTCTCCGCCCAAAGGTAGAGCCAGGGCCGTACCCAGAAAAAAATTTCGGGGGGGGGTTTTCGGGGACAACGGCGGCCATTTTGAAAATGTCTATTGTCTTATTTTCGCCTATGAATGATGTGCATCAGTGGCATATAATGGAGAGTCATAGCAAACCGGAGAACCGGTCCCGGTTTGGTACCCGGTAGCCGACCGGCGCCACTGCGCGTGCGCAGAGGTGGAGATTAAAATCGGCTGGCTGCAAATGCACCGACCATGTACCACGCACTATACTATAAAATATTTTTCGGGGGGGTCAGAACCCCCTAACCCCCCCCCCCCTGGTTACGGCCCTGGGTAGAGCTAGAGTCACAACCAGATGCCAAAGTTTCAGCCCGATCCGATAACTTAATCAAAAGTTATGCGATTTTCTGAAAATTTCAATGGGAAAATGGCGGCCGACGGATTTTTCAAACACATGGGGCTCTATGGCACCAGAAACCCAAAAAACGGGCAAAAATGGGCTCCATTTTTCCATTGAAATTTTCAGAAAATCACTTATAACTTTTGATTAAATTATCGGATCGGGCTGAAACTTTCGCATCTGGTTGTGACCTCTAGCTCTACCTTTGGGCGGAGAATGAGCGTTTGGCGATGCCTAGTTTATTTTTGCGGTAAAGAAGACATTGTAAATTTTCTTTTGTGACACCCTGTGTATACAGGGCAACACACTGGCAAAGTTTGAAGATCTTAGCTTTTATAGATAGGGAGAAAAATATTCCTTAATCCAGAGCGTTATTGCGTAATGAGCCGTGTTTGTGATTTTTTTTTCTCAAAATAACTCCCCTAATGCTCTGTGATTAATACTTTTTGTCAATCCTTCCTATGCCTAATTTGTCAGTGAATATTTTAAGACCCGTAGCCAGAACAGTTTTTTGGGGAAGCCGCCCTAAATGTCAACATCGCGCCATACGCAAAACGCGCACGTGACTGAGGGGGTGCTTATAGATCTTTTTCGCAAAGTCTAATTCTTTTTTTCGAAAACAAGGATTGGTTTTATTCTTTTGGGCATAAAGCCAGTAAAATATTTTTTTTCATCGAAATTAAAAATGGTCACCGGACATGGTTGTTCGATCTTATCTGAAAACGCCCTGCTGCTGTCTCGTTTGGCGGTGCCAGAAGAGAACCTACCTGTACTACCTGCTTCAAGAGTGGAACTTCACACGCCATGGACGCTCGAACTATGGACTCGAACTAGAGTCAAAGGGCGCGTTCAGTCCGTGCTCCGGAGCGCGAGAGTTTGGCGCTCCTTTCACTAAACGGACAGGAGTGCCACCGGAGACACACTCGGGCGCGCTCTCCGTGCACCGAGAACTTCGAGGAGCGCAGTGCCTATTCTGTGGACCAGACCACAGGATAATGTTCGGCTTTATTCTGTGGACCAGACCACAGGATAAACTTCGGGGCACCATTTTTGAACGGCGCGTGTATCACTGGGGAGCGTGTTAACCCAGCCCCCGCCTGCGTTCACGCCGCTTCGCGGCGACAGTGTCGGCTGCTAATTACAAAACTTAACCAGTACACGCCGCTTCGCGGCGTCCAGCCGGCAACCCAAGCCCCGCTGTCCCTGATCGCACCTCCGGAAAGGGAGTCCCATTTAATTCCGCGAAGTTTCGTCGACAACATCATCGAAAAAAGAAATGTCGTAAATATTGCATTATGCCTCGATAAAACAAAATGAAAAAAAAATAATACGCCCACCGCGGATCGAACCCGCGTCTACTTGCGTACAAAACGAACGCCTTAAAGGGGCCTTGCAATCATATTTAAGCGTCTACCTTTTTTGCGGTTTCCACGTCTCTTGGGGTTCGGGCAAGCCAGCGGGCACGGAGAGAGTCACTAAATATCAGAGCGTCATATTTTAACCGGACGACGCGGAAACCTCCTCCACCGACGAGGGCGACCCGCGGTACCGAAAGCGCGCAAAATGCAAATGTGACGTCTTAGGTCCTGGCCTTACTACTGGTCAGAGCCGCTAAAAGCTTTTTTTTTTTTGGTCGAGATACAAAATATAAGTGTCGCGAACCGTTTCAATTATGTATGAAAGTAGTTTTTGTTCGGTATTTTAGATCAGAAAAGAAATAAATGCTGTTTATAAAGTACGGAAACAAGAAATGACCCGTCGACATACCCGCCACCAAGCAGCGGAAAAAGCGGCGCATATTAGAAAGGGCTAGTGGGATGAGGCGCCGATGAACGGCGAGCGTAGAAAGGTCCCGAAGCGTAGAAAGGCCATTTGGCGGTATGGCAGCGCGAAGTGGCTCCCGTTCTGTACTGATCTTTACCCCGTGTTTGCTGTCGTTTGTGGCCAATGAAGTGTTATGCCGAACTAGTCTTTAATCGCGCAGCAAATGCAATGCGAGCCGCCCTGGCCGCCTGCTTCATACAGCCTATCCAACACACGGTTTAGTGGCGCCCACTCGAGCCGTCGACACGGAGTGCGGCAGCCGTGAGCGCTCGTTGAGCTCACTATTCCTCCTCTAGTTCACGGCCACTCAAGCTAGGACCTACGACGTCATGAAGGCGGTTATTTTTTGCTTGTTTTTGTAATTCTAATTTGCCTATAACTTTTAAAATAAAGCGAATTTTGCGAAAAGAAAAGTTTCATTACGTTACTACGTTCAGTGCGCTTAGGTTCGATGCAAATTAAAAACCAGTCAAAAAGCTGTTGCAGGGCCCCTTTAACCCCTATGCCATACCATTTTTTTCTTTATTGCCTGTTTTTGGTTCAGGTGACAAACACATCACACATACAATAAAGGTTAAAACAAAAGCCTCAAAGGCTATTGTACAACTATCAAGCTCGTCAAACATTTTCACAGACCAGTGATGGACGCCAGCTCCTCAAGAAGCGGCAAAAAGTCCGGAGGTAACTGCTGAACCTTAAACATTTCTTTAAAAAAAACATCATTTCAACAAAATACCTGCGTGCGGGACGCACGTCGACGTCCGCGTGTCTGACAGCCATGCGGCAGCGCCACAAGCTATGGAGGCCGACCAGCATGATCATGTCATAGGGTACCATGCTGTCTCCTCCATCCATCATCATCATCCTTTGAAGGACGTCCCAAAGGAACACTGCGTCCCAGCAGTTAAGAAAAACATGTTTTATCGTCTCTGGCATTTTACAAAGTAAACAGTTTACCGACCATGCAACGGGAATACCTTTTCCTTCTAAAAAAACTTTGACCGGCAGGGTTTCATTGTGTAGTTTTAAGAAAAAAGATTTCGTGAAGGCTGGTACCCTCATTTGCTTGACACGCTTCAAAACATCTTAACCACTTTCCGCACTGTACAAGGACCGGTACAGTGGAGTAGGAAAAAGGAAACAATCAAGTCTTTGGTCAAACGCTTTCGCGACACACTGGACAAATACTCGAGCGAAAACCGCGTCGCCAAGAACCGATAAGCAGACACAACTTCTTTCAAAAATCCGCGTACACCATAACTGGAATGAATATCAGTCGAAACAATAAATTCGGGCAATGCTCTGCATAGCCGCACCTGAATGACTGTACGCAGTAGAGGGTCCTTCTGGTCCCTTAGAAAACAAAACCTATTAACGAGTTGTCTAACAAAAAGATGCGACAGACCCAGCCCACCATCCTTGACACGCCGGAAAAGATTGGTTCGGCTCGTTCTCTCCCAAGTCGAGCTCCAAATAAACACAGCAAAAACACGGTGTATTCGCTGGATGTTGACCCGCGAACAGTGCAGCACCTGTAGAACGTACCATACCTTCGCAGCTAAAAAGGCGTTGCATACCGAGGCACGCGCAAACATTGAAGAACCTCCCCCCCCCCTCCCCACTTATCCGCCCTTGCGCGCAGCGCTTGAGCTTCTTCGTTCCAATATTCCTCGTTGTCGCGGTACTGTTCAAGTGGAACTCCAAGATACCGCACCGGCGTGTCGGACCACGTGACACGTTCAAAAACAGTGGGCTTGGAGGGCCAATCTCCATGCCAAAACCCCTGACACTTTTGCCAATTTACAGCACTACACGTGTTCTCGCAGAACTTCTCAGTTAGTTCTACGGCTTTCTTTACACTCGCTTGGTCAGTACAAAAAATAGCCACATCATCGGCGTATGCCAAAAAACGAACCTCACTGGCTTGTAAATTAAAGCCGCGTATATGCCCACTACGTAGCACACTTAAACAATAGGGTTCTAGAAAAATGCAAAACAGCAGCGGCGAAAGCGGGCATCCCTGCCGCACAGAAGAAAAAAGGGGGATACGTTCACTCACACTCTTATTCACAACTAGACGGGTGGCGCAGTTAAGGTAAGCCATGCGTACCCCATCGCACAGCACCGAGCCTAAATTAACATATTCTAAGATGGAAAAAAGGATTTCGTGGGATACGCGGTCGAAGGCTTTCTCGAGGTCTATCTGTAGTAGAGCAACCCTTTGCTGGAAATCGTCGCAGCACTCCAAAATGCTTCGCGCTACATGCACGTTTGTAACAATTGTCCTCCCCTTAATACCACACGTCTGGTGAGGACCGACTATAAGGTTGATCACGCCTTGTAGTCGTTCCGCCAGCACCTTCATCAAAATCTTATAGTCCACATTCGACAGAGTAATCGGGCGGTACGCTCCAACCGAGCGTAGCTTGAAGGGGTGTCCAAACAGGATACTACAACACTCACGACTCCTGCAAATCGTTGCTGCGCTGCGATACCGGCCGTCGGGGGAAACTCCCTCTGTCAAATCTGCCGGGGGAGACTTCCCCCGTCAAATCTCCCCCGCTTCCTCCACGGCGCCTTGCTCTGCTCATCACGTGGGTCCGGAGAGCCACTCACACGCTCTCTTGGCTGTCGGTCAATCGCTCAAGGCCTCCGCCGCTTTGTAAATCCCGAAAATGGGAAAGGGAAGACTCGAGTGTGAGGGGGCAAGCCAGGCGAGCCCGCGTCGTGTCCAAGGTCGTGTCATCGTCCAGCAGTTCTGTGGATTGGATCGGATTCCCGCGGCTCTTGTTCCTAACGTACCTCGTATAGACCTTTTCCGCTTACTCGCCCCCGACTGCCAAGTAGGCATATCCGGTATGGGCGACGAAAAAATACCAGAACGTTTCAACCTGCAAATAGTAAAAAACTAGAGGGGAGGCAAAACGTGAATGTGTGAAGGTTACGTTTATGTCCTAAATGCCTTCTATTGGCGTGGCGACGGCAAAACAATGTTTTCGCCCATACTGGAAGTGACGACAATTCAAGATGGCGGCGCCCTTCTGGAAAAGATCTAT